>PVLA01018605.1:0-14099 GCA_004027455.1 Hydrochoerus hydrochaeris
AGAGTCCCGGGGCACCCATGGGGGCTGGACCCATGCCCACCGTACTAAAATCCAAGGTGCCAGTGGGATATAGAGAGTCCCGGGGCACCCATGGGGGCTGGACCCATGCCCACCGTACTAAAATCCAAGGTGCTCCAGCTGCTTCTTTAAAATGCTGTGGGTAATATTTGCACGCAGCCTTACATATCCCCCTGTGCACTTTAATCCACCCAATGGTGCCCTATGCCACAGAGATTCGATGCAACCAACTGTAATAGGCTGTTGTTTGGGGAATAATGAAGACAGAAACCTATGCATGTTCAGTACAGGCATCTTCCTCGCCCAGTCCTTCTGATCACAGGTGGTCGCATCCCTGGAGGTGGGAGCCAAACATGTGGAGAGAAAGGAGAGTGACCCCTGTGAGCAATCCCATCACAGGCTTATGGACACTGGAATCCCACGTTGGCGGTTCACACCCTGGAGGCCTAGGAAGGCCCACGGTGAGTGTGAGCCTGAAGGCTGTGGCCAGGGCTCAGAACGAAGGCTCTGCTGAGCTCTTCAGTAACCAACAAACCCAGAGTCCACAGGTACCACAGGGTGTGGAGGTGTGAGCCTGTGATCCCAGCTACTCAGGACACTGACACATGAGAACTGCAAGTTCAAGGCCAACCTGAGCAACCTAGTCAGATTCTGCCTCAAAAGAAAGCATAAGAAGGGTTGGAAATGTAGTCAGGATAAGGGCCCGGTTACATCTTCAGTACTGGAAAACGAAATACCCTCTTATGTTCCTGCGACCTGCTTCCCTGGCCTTTACACCAGCCCTGGGCCATGCAGGGAAACTGAGACCAGCAGTGGATCTCTGCCCAGGCAAGAAAAATGCAAGAAGCTCAGCGGGGCTGGGGCAGGATGTGGACTGGGGCTCTACCTCCTTACTGACTTTGTATTCTGTCTCCTCTTTCTTATGGACTTCCACAGCTTACCTGTCACCGGCTTTGACTCCAGTTACTTTTTCCCTTTGTTCCCTTGGTCGTGGGTCTTCAGATCACCCCAGTTTTCTGAGTTCCAGTCCTCAGGTGCTGTAGTTGCACATGGACACTCACGGGGCTAATGACCAGGCACCCTGCTGTATGCACTGATGCTACTCCAACGACACTGTGGGCCTGGTGATTATTATTTCCATTTTGCCTATCAGAAAACAGAATGATGGTTTAGAAACTCATTTGATGAAATTTGGTGAAAATTATGTAGTCACAGAACAAAAAGTCCTGACCCTGAGTAAACATGAAGAATATCACATAAATACACTTCATAAATTTCCAAAACCCAGAGATAAAGAGAAAAGCAGCATGGTGGGAAGGGACAGGAAGACCTCCTGTGCAGAGCAGGTAGAGTGACAGCGGACTCCCCACCTCAGCCTATGCCAGCTAGACGACATTTAAACAGCACACGGAATAAAGCAGGAAATCGTTTATGCAGTGAAAATATTTTTAAAATTAAAACAAAAAACCACTTCTTTGAAAAAGCAAAAGTTGATACAATTAATAAAACAATGCCATATATTATGAGAAAATATAAGCTTCAGTCCATAAAGAAGAAAGAGCACTACTAGAAGTAGTAAATGTTGAAAGAAACATGAATGATTTTTTTCCTAATTTGTAATTAGTTTTTCCATTGACTTTATAAAGTGATATCAAAATGTACCAAGGGGTTTATACTATATCATAGGTAGAAGAAAACTGTAGGTAATCAGAATACAGGGATGGAAAACAGCACACAGAGGTCAGGGCTACACAGTACACCCAGTGGGGTGACACAGAAGGGTAACTTGATGAATCAAAGTGGTGTATTGTAAAATTGAAAGCAAACACTAAAAAAAGTAAATGAAAGTACAATGAGTAAGCCAACAGCAAAGGCAGAATGAAATACAAAAATATACTCAATCAAGTCAAAAGAAGGCTGGAAAAAAAGGATAAAGAACAGATGGGTAGAAAAGAAACAAATGTACAATGTGGTGGTTTAAAATCCAACCATATTGATGATTATATTAAAACAAAATGGTATAATGCTCCAGAGATGGCAGAATTGGATAAGAAAGGGAGAATGAGGGTATGTTATTTATAAGAAACTAGAGCGATGCCTCGGTTTATGAATTTAATTTGTTTTACAATTTGGGGGAAGGTGGCTGTGATAGTGTTTGTGTGGGTTGGATGGATGTGGTCATATTTGTCACCCAATATGGAGTTTGTGAACAGAAGCAAAATTTCGCCGAATGCTTTTGTTTGCACACTGAACTGTTTGCAAAAAGAAGTGTTTGTGAACTGAGGCATTATTATTCCTAAGTATAAAGACACAAACGCATTAAAAGTAAAAGGATAGAAAAAATATATAGTGTACAAAGACATCAGAATACTAGACTGTTCTTAGTGTTTATTCACATGCATTACTTCAATGAATATTTAAATCAATTTATAATAAATGAACCATCATTTTAAAGATGAAGAAATATCAGTCTTTGCTCTTAACCTGCACATTCTAAGGCTGGAGTGTCCTGCAAGACAGCAGCGATTTTTTTGTTTCTGTGTCTACAGTGCCCGTACACTTGTACCTGTAGCATGAGATGGGACCCGGGATTGGTGCCTGGTAATTACATTTTGCTAGTGTTCTTATGGTTTTTAATCAATACATAATAATAGTGCAAACATTTATGGGGTACAAAGTGATAATTTGACACTTGTGCACTTTATGTAATGCTCAAACAAGGTAATTATCATATTTGATGCTTTGTATGTGTATCATTTCCTTATGGTGAGAGCAATCAACACCCTCATTTCTAGATATTTTGACATATGCGCTACACTGTTGTCAGCCATAATCTGGTAATTGCCTTTACGTAAATAAGCCACTGTGTGTTGCACAGGTGGACAAATGGTTGGAGGGGTGGATGGATGAAGAGGTAAATAAAGGAATGAATGAATCCAGGCCAGCAGTCGGGTCTCATCGTCCCTCTTTTTTTTTTTTTTTTGGTACCAGGGAACGAACTCACGACCCCACACTTGCCAGGCAGGTACTTATGCTGCTGAGCTAAATTTCTGACCCTCGTCACCCCTTTTGTAGTGTTTCCACTGGATGGACTTCAGTTTAGAATGAGAACAGACATCCAGGCAGCAGGTGATATCATGCCTATGTCATGGCACGGAGGCGGCCTGGGGCTGGTTGGCAGAGCTCAGCAAGCCCCCTCTGAGCACAGGCTGGCTCCAGGCCAGACGGCGGAGACAGTCTGCTGAGGCCACTGTGGAGAGAGCTCTTCCATGCTATGTTCCCCTCCTGGGCTCTGGGCACACACAGGACATCCCACCTCCTGCCATTCCCCGGAGGGCATCCTGTCTACAGCAGTGTCTGGTATTTTGAGAATGGCATCTTTGAGAGTATGTATTTAAATGCTGCCAAAGGAACCTGTAACTACATCTGTCTCTCAATCTCAGCGCAGAAGGAGGATATTCTTGCCAGTTTGTTAGGACCATCAGGCTCTTCCAAACCATTCGCAGAGCAGATGATAGACCGGTACCATAGCTCTTATCACAGTGCATGGTTTCATTTGTTTAAAAACTCCATTCTTACCACTCCTGTGGAGAAGTTATACATATAGCTATTGGAGATCGCTAAAGCAAAGCCCAGTGGGAGAATGGGGGCTCTCATCAGAAAAATACACACTTGTGCCGTGTGGATTTGCCAAGGGGAAGAAGCAACGGGGACTTAGGAAAGAACAGGGACAGAGGCCTGGGAAAATCAGAACAGCCTGTGAGCCCACGCGTCTGGCTTCCTTCTATCAGTCACCTTGTGTTCCTCTGCAGGTCTTTTCTTGTCCCTCTTTGCGCAGGATAAGCTATTGCTGTCCACCCAGCGGAATCCCGAGTTAGTATCTTCTGAACTGATGAATCAGGCTTAGCTGCAGTATCTTTAACCCACTCAAATGGACCCGTCTTGGCCCGGTGTAAAGTCACCTAGAGCATCATAGATGTCACTGCACTGGGTGGGAAAAGTGGTAAAGAAGTGACTGTACCTGGATGGACAGCACCCTGGGCAGAAGCTTCCAAGGTCAGGGACTCTGGCCACTGTCCCGGGCGTGCGTGCCCTGCCTGCACGGGTGAGCTCCCGGAGGGCCTGATCTGAGACCCGCCCGCGCGCAGCCCTCCTGCCTCGAAGCTCCTTCCCTCCCCACCGGCCTGCAGCAGTGGTGGCCGGAGCCCCGAATCTGTGCCCAGGACAGTTAGCTTTCTCTCTTCTCTCAGGAGGGGTGAGTGCTGCTGGGATCCAGCCAGGGCCTCGCAGATGCCAGGCGAGTGTTCTGCCACTGCGACCATCCCCGCCTCTCGCTGGTTAATTTTGCCTCACGCGTCATCACCATACGAAAATGGATTCCACAGAGCTAGGCAAGCGATGTCTATAAAATTCAGCCCTGATCACGTATTTTTCTTTTTTGCAAGCTCTTTTTTTCCTTTTTAAAATTTTTTTTCCCTTAGGATAATTCTTAATTTGTAGCCTTCTGTGTGCATGTGTGTGTGTATTACAAATGCATAAGATTAAAATACATAGGGTCACAAAGTGAATTACTTTGAAAGAAATAATTAAAAAGTCTTTTAAAATCTGTAATACAGCAAAATATATACTCCTTTATTGACACATTGATTGCCTAGATACATCAGCAGGCTAAGAGATGCTATCAGCAACACACTTGAAAGTTAATGAAATATGCTTATGATATTTTGAGGTAACAAAGCATGAAATATCTGTGATTTCTATTGCTGAAAAAATCACAGTTAGTGTTATTAATAATCTGGTTTGTTGCAGATGCTCACATTTAAAAATAAAGTCACAGTTTCATTGGTGGATATGAATAATAACTGCCATCCAAGTTCATGAATTTGTTTGAATTCTACCCAGGGTAAGAGTCAGTCTGAGGGTGACCTTCGAGATCTTTCTCAGGAGAGAATCTTCGATGGGTGGACCCTTGCTTAACTGCCCCAGTCTTACACAGTTCTGACATTCTTCTCATGTGTTTTGTATTCTCATGTCTTGCATGTTAGAGACCCACTGCCCACCTGTCACAACCTCCTGCGACTCTGGTTCAACCTCAGGTGTGGCATTTGTACTCATCTGCTCTCAGCCCCCCTCAGCAGCCGTGGGTCCCAGGATTCACTGCGCAGAGAAACCATGTTAGTTTCCTGCTGCTGCTGCTGTAAGGAGCAATTGTTCTCAACACTCAAAGTATTCGTGGTCCAGCTGGGAACTTGTCAGAGACAGAGATTCTCGGTCTCCACCCAGGAGCGCCTGAATGAGGGACACCAAGCATGGGCCCCCGGGGAACACTGATGCTGCCGAAGTGTGGCCCTCTCGCTTGGAGCCACGCCGGTTCTTCCTGCGTCTTCCACTTTCCACAGCACTGAGCTCCACTCTTCCTCTGCAGGTGTAGGGAGCTGCCCCACTGTGGTGGAAAGGAAAGACACAGTCGTCCAGGGGCCAGCTCCTCAGTCCTGGCAGGGGGTAACAGGGACACTTCTGCTCGCATTGCACCGTCCCGAATAAGCCTAATGCCCAGGAGACAGAAGTGGCAATCCCGCCACTCCTAGGGCACTCCCAGGGAAGGAGGTGGGATCGCTGCTTTGGCTTTACTATTTTTTATTACTCTATAGATTTATAGATGATAGTAAGAATAGTGTTTCAATAAGCATTTTAAAGGTCATGGAACAATCATAATTTTGCGTGACTAAACTTGCTGTGACCCACCCGTGTGATCTGTTGATAGCTGTGTACCTCTGGGCTCGCTGAGCACTGCCTGTGTTTGGAGAAACATTTATAAACCTAGTCCAGACTTCTCTTGTTTCTGCTCAAATGTGGCTTTTGGAGGAGCCTGGCTTGTTTGACATTGCCCTGCCATCTCCCAACTTCTTCCCCACTCACACCTATCTGCAGACAAGCTATTACTTTAATTGTTCTAAAATTTATTACAAAAGCACCACAAAAACAGACACTTTGTCTATCTTTTTCATGGCTTTGTCCCAAGAATTTAGAACAGAGCCTCACAAAAATGTTCATCAAATGTCTGAATGTGTCGATCTCCCCTGAGGTGGACCCACTCAATACTCACTGCTATTTAAAACAGAGTTGGGGCTGTGCTGAGTCCGAGCCAGGAGCTGGGGAAAGCAGATAAGGAGGCCTCCAGCTCGGTGCCCACACATGGGTCCAATATGGGTTTGTTTCTGCCGGGCGAGAAATGCGGCTTATTTAGGGAAGATGCGAGCTTCGGCTCCTGATCCACCTGGCGTCTGGCTTCCTCCTCTCCAGCTTGGCGGGGACCCAGCCTTTGGAAGCAGGTTTCTCCTACTTGTGCTGAGAGCGCTCAGTGCTCCTGAAGAACGGCCCTATCCTCATCTGCAGAAAAGGCAACGTTTGCTGAGACTTGATGCCTCATGGCAGAGAATGGAATGTGGCCAGGGTGACTGGCCCCTCACCCCACTGCAGCTCCACTAGACTGGGGTGTGGTGGGCACTTGGGCCTTATTGCATTGCTATTGTCACTCACTTACTTTCACCATATGCATGGTTAGCTGTGCTTCTGATTTAGTAATATCAGAAATCTCGAGATAGGTATAAATACAATCACTGCACAGAGAGGAACGGTTATACAGATTCAGAGAATATAAGTGATATAATGAAAGCCATCCAATTAAGATTCAGTCTAAGCAGTCCAGCCGGAAGCCCAGGACTTCCACAGTTTTACGGAACTCCTAGATCATCAGCAGCAGGACAAACGGCCCAGAGGACAGGCAGGTTTTCTGTGCAAAGCTGGGAACTCCTGCAGGGTGATGTTCTGGGTTTGGTGAGTCACACTGAGGGCTGATTCTGAGATTCCCCAAATGCATCTCAGTTCTGACACCCTCACATTATCCTGAAATGCTAACACATCTCCTTTTGCAAGTCAAGGAAGCTGGAATTCATAGACCCAATGTGACTTAGGGCCGAAGCTTGCAAAGTTGGAAATTGTTCCAGAACAAGCTACAGCCCCACCACGTGGCTCTGGCTTTGGACAAACCCTCCTCCCACGTGGAATGCTTCTGAGGCAGAGTCTGTGTCTCCCTGCCGAGTGTCTGACAGTCAGAAGCCTGCAACAGCCTGCTATCACCTCCTAACCCCCATTCCCTTCGTGCCGAGGTCCTTCTTGATGAGCAGAGCCCGATTCTGTGCCGCACCAGGTGGAAGCTCACCTGCACCCCCAGGGTGAATCACGGTTGGTCTAAGTCAGCTCAGGGAACTGAATTCCTGTTTGACGGACCCTGGTCTCCAGGTGTTCCAATGATCTGTTCCTAAAGGATGAGAGCAGAGGACATTTTCTGGAGACTTTCCTGATGAAAGGCCACACGGGATGGGTAGAGAACTATTATTTTTCCTGCAACTACTCTCCTTCCTTTGTGTTTGGGTTGTACAATTTGTTTGCTTATAAACATTTGTTGAGTTACCGTTATGTGCCGGGAACTGAACTAGGGTCTCTAGTAACAACAGTGAATTGGACACAGGATCAGATTCCCTTTCCTGACTGATCTTATAATGGAGGAAGGAAAACCATGAATCTGTTTCAAAAATCAACTCTAGTGCGTCCGATGAAGAGAAGAACAGGAGACACCTAATAAGAGGGATGGGTGTGGCTGCTTGGTAGCTTGGAGCTCCAAGGAGAGTCCACGCTCCAAGGTGTAGGAGAGTAGTGTGGCCTGATGTAGATTTATGTTAGAGACAGAGCTGAAGGGTTACCAGATGGACAGGGTGAGTGGAGATAAAGAGAACTGAAGGCCAAGGATGATTCCGACGTGTGGAAGAGCAGAACAGCTAGAACAGAGCTGTCGTTTGCTGGAACAGTCAGGCCGAGGACAGACTGGCTGTGGGAAAGGAGTGAGGTCAGAAGTCTCCTTCGTAGTGTGTGAACTATTGGTTATTGAAGTGGAGATGTCAAAAGAATTCAGTTGCATGTTCAAACCTGGAATTTAGTGCTAGAAACATAAAATAGGAGGCTTAAATTCGCAGTGTTGTACGCCCTGCCAGGGAATATCACCCAGCAGTCCTGCAGCAAATACAGAAGAGTGACGTCTTGCTCATGAGTGCACACTGAACTTGGAAGCTGGAGAGGTGAGAAGAAGGGGGGACGGAGAAATCACAAATGAGCAGGAGCTGGGCGTGGAACGGAGCAGGTCCCAAGGCCGGAGGCCACGTGCTGTGTCAGGTGCTGCTGCTGGGTCCAGGAAGGTGAGAACTGAGAGTTAACTGTGAGTGTTAATGGTGAACAATATGGAGGTCACTGTGACCCTGAGAGTCAGTGGGTGGGTGCAGAAAATGCCTGGCCAGGTGGGGCCGGGGAGAATGGTGGGAGACGTGAACAAGAGACAGACAGCGTGGAAAGTTACAGGGGCAGAGGAACAGGGCGGCAGCATTACGTGAGGATGTAATTCTTGGGGCTGTGGCAGTGTCTCTGAACCCTGAGGGCGAATAACAAAATGCAGCAACCTTGGCCCAAGACTATACACAGAGGGAGCACTGACTTTGATTATTCTCAGACTTGAAGCTGCCACTGGAGCAACCCGGTCTGCACAGCCCAACCCACACTGGCAGAAACGGCACTGAATACGTTTGCGACCTAATTCGGCTTTTCATCCTTCTTCCCTTCCTCCCTCCCCTTTCTGCCCAGCCTGTGTGGTTGATGCCGACTCCCCACGAGGCGTGTAAATGTTACAGTCACACACACGTACTATTAATTCGAAGTTAAAAGGAATTTTTAAACACGAAGCCCCCAAGACCAGAGCAAGACTCTTGGGGCTTGGCAGCGCGCCCAGGCGGGCTGGATGGTGGTGGTGACCATCCACCGGCGGGCTGCATCGGGCCGCTTCCCGGCTACGGGCTCTCGATTGCTTGCTTACCATGGAGGAGCCCCAGGGTCTTAATCTAAACAGCCAGTGCTATGACTGCTCTGTGGTCTAAAATGTTTCCCCCAAATCCACGCGTTAGGAGCTCCGCTCCCCAGGCAGCTGTGTGGGGAGGTGGGCAGTGGGTCTGCTGGCAGACGTCTGTCCCTGGAGCTCCGCCCTCCCCAGGCAGGGCTCGTGGGGGTCACCCTCGGTTATGTTTCTGCCTCCTGCCCTGTGAGGACCCAGTGAGAAGACCACGCCGGGGCCAGCACCTTGATATGAGACTCTAAAACAGAGATTAAGCTTCTCTTCCTTATAAATCACCCAGCCTCGAGTACCCGTCACCAAGGCACACACCTGCGAAGAAGACAGCCCTCCTTAGAGGACTCAACAAAGCGCTCCCAGCAGCCACTGAACTGGGGCTGTGAGAGTCGCACAGGCCCAGGATGTGGAGCTGTCCTTGCTGTCTATGCTGCCTTTGCACTGTTGGATCTTCATTTAGAAAAACTGCAAAAGCCCAGGCACCCTGCCCCTCAGCCTCAGGGCAGAGGCTCCTGGAATAAACTCGGGGTTAGTGGCCAGGGCCCAGAAGGAGGACTGCAGAGCACTGAATGCTGTGTGTTTCCTGCCAGAACAGCAGGGTCACCTGCTGCCCGCTCACTGCTGGCTCCTCCCTGATCACCCCCTTTGATGGAGTCGTTCTGCTTTCAGCTGCCACAGTGCCACTGGCCCACAAGTTCTCAGGTCACCTCCTGAGCCTTCCTGCTGAGCAGTGCTGTCTCAGAACAATTAAATCAAAGGACAGTTGGCAAACGTGTGGGTGGGCGGGTCCTTGCTGGTGACTGCTGGACTCCTGTCCTGTAGTTAGCGCAGGGGATCGCAGTACCCTGCCTGGCTCCTGCCCGTACTGCAGCAGCCTAACTTCCTGCACTCTGGAGCCACCTGGCTCCCCACAGCTCTGGCATACAGCCTGGCCGGAATGCCATGCCCTGCACTCCGGCTCCAGCGTGAGACTGGCTCCTGTTTCTTCCGACCCAGGAACTTTAGTTCTTGTTCCAGTTCATCTCTGTCATGGGCTCCTGAGTCCCTTCTCAGCCTACGCTGTCCTTTCTCCCGCTGAGACCCTGACCTCTGCCTTCCACTCCCCTGTTTTGATCCAAGCTGGGAAGGGCCCCACCTGGTGAGTCCAGGCCTTGCTTGAGGATCCCCATGTATGTTATTCCTTTATTTCCCACATTGGCCACCATGAAGGCCAAGGCAGATCGGGCCAATGATCTTCCCAGGAACACTCAAGCACTCAGAGACTCGTGTTTCAGGGTCTGAGATGCACCCCACTAGTCTCCCTCCCCTTCCCAAGGAGCTCGGTCTGTTGGGGTCTTCTGGACTGCAGAGGCAGGGTACACGTGGGATAGTGGCACAGGGCAGGGGCACCTGTGAGGGTGACAGCCTCCCTCTGCTTCTGTTTCTCTATCTCCCTCCCTGTCCCTCTGCTCTTCTCTGTCCCCTGTCATTTTCCCAACCCAACTAACACCACCTCCTTGCCCATGAGTAGCCTTGTGGAGGTAAACTCACCCTTCCAGCTGTGGCGTGGGGCAGATGCCCCCACTCAGGCCCCAGGTGAATGCTGCCCCCATCTCCAGCTCAGTGTACAGGAGGGCCCTGCAGACAGCTTCGAGGACAAACACAACCACCAACAAACTGCACCAAGCTCTCCCTTTGGCCACGGTTCCCTGAGAAGTTCCTCTCTTTGGGAGGAAACCAGGCTGACCGAAATTCACGTATTCCTTGAGTTCTGAAGATCAGAACTTTTGAGGAATCCATGTCCCTGTGTTTCAGACCCGGTTCTCTCAAATGCAGAAACCCAAGCACAGCAGGAGGCACCATGCACTCATAAAGATCTTTCTCCCCTCTAACGAAACCCAGCTCAGATGGGATTTCCGGGCATAACAAGATGCCAAGCAATCACTCCAATGTGCCTTTAATCTCAGGCAGAGAACGCCATTTGCAAACTTCCTCTGGATTCTCTACAGTGACTTCACACTTCTCCAGTTTGGCTGAATAAATACCATCACTTCAATAATGGGAAACACAAAGCCCCTCAAGAAGTGTTCTTTTTATTTTGCTTTCTGAACTCTCATAGTTGACTTTCAACCTCTGATGTGTGGATTTGTAGTCAGGGATTTCTTCATGTTAGGCCTGTGCCCCTCTGTAGCCTGAGAAAGAAGGGAGAGTTTTGTTTCACTAGAAGAAGAGCAATGCATCTGTGAGAGGTCTTCTGCATGGAAGAGAAGACGTGGCGAACCCAAAGCGGTGACTGCTTCTCCCTTCGGCGATGGAAGAGTTGCTCCTCTGGTGGAGACTTCTCTCTGGACGTGGCCTGTGTGTGCCCTGCCAAGGCTCCTGCTTGTACACCCCTCCGCCCTCCTGTGTGATGTGTGACCCTCTCACCACTTGCTTCTCACACCCCATTTCTTAAGCTCAGTCTCCTGAGAGATTCAGAGGACACTCTGTTCCGGCCAGAGATCATCATGACCCTGGGATGGGCACCCTGGCCCTGTGCAGACTCCTCTGCCTTCCACATCCTGGGAAGGGACGTAGGCAAGACCATGGATGTGGGGGGACTTCAGCTGGGGCTTCGGCCCTTCTCCCCTGTGACTCTGGAGGGCATCATTTGAGGAGACACCATGTGCTGTGCAGAAAGCCCCAGAACAGTGACCCTGTGCGCTGAACAGCCTTGGAGCTGTCATTGTGCTTCCCGTTTCGGGACAGCCTTTGGGGTGATTTCAGGATGGAGTCTCTGGCCACCTTGGGCCCCACCTTCCCCTTTACTCGCCCTGGCTAATGGAAGAGAGGCTGCAGAGGGCACCACACCCACCCCTCTCACTTTGCTCCGGCCTGCAGAGCTGGGGCGGTGCTTCTGTTGTTCTGAGCCACCAGGTTTATGGGAATTTGTCACAGCAGCCCCAGAAAGCTTTCATGAGCCCCTCCCTGGTGCAAAAGGTGGAATTTCTCTTTTCACCAAAGGAAGGAAAACTTCTCCCAAGCAGGAGGCTTTGGCCTCACGCAAAGAAAGACCAGCACTTGTGCTTTATTTAGCCACAGGGTGCAATGACAAATTTGGTTTAGGATGAGGATACGTTTGGGAGCTGTCAGGCCCCAGGCCTGGGCTCAGCACCCTCAGCTGTTCTGACCCTAAGTGTGCATGCGGCAGTTAGCGTGGAGTTCCCGCAGGACTGCAGGATCTGCCTGGAGCCATTTCGCCTGTCTGCTGGGTCATGGCCTTGGGGTCTGTGCCTGCCCTCACCCCTCCACTCCAGCACAGCTCCTCTCCTCTGCTTCCTGGGTGAAGCTGCAGCAACGCTGGCCTCTCTTCCTTTAGGCTGAGGTGCTCATTACCGAGTCACAGTGACGGGCCTGTCACAGCCTGCGGGCGCAACCTCTGTGAAACCTGGGCCCCTCCAGGTGGCCTTGGGCTGGTCCATTTCTTGCAAAATGACAAAATACCTGAGCTTACCTGGAAGAGTAAGTGGCAAAGTTCCCCAGAACGCGTGCCTCAGCGTGGGAAGTCGCCGGCCTCCGTCTGTTGGTTGCCTGTGCCCTGCTCAGCTATCACATGCACGTCTCTGGCTTTGAGCAGCGCTGTAACCGCCAGCGCTGTGTGGGAGGCACCTGTCTTTCTGAGACTCTGGTGAGTCTGTCACCCCTGATGGGAGTGGTGAGCTCAGTGCACAGCCTTCTTAGAGCTAAGCAGGAAACTATGCTGGGCAATGTTGTCTTGATTTAATTACGATGAGAGCGAGTGAAACCGAGGGGCCAGGTCTTCAGGTCCACAGCGAGAACCATCTGAGATGAGCTCGTCTTGGGTTTTTTAATTGTTGACTGATACTGGCGGTGGCGGGGGATGAGGAACCAAGGACTTCACTGTCTTTGTAAGTCACATGCATAGGACTCACGTGCGTCTGTTTCACAGGATGCATTCACGATTACTGGCTCTGAAGGAACGGTGCTGCACAAGCCATTTTCTCCTCAGAAGGACGGATTAAAAGGCCAGGGCTTTTCAAGAGTAAAATGCTTTTGCTTCCTTGCTCTTGTTCTTCGTCACTACCTGTGAGCATGTGCTGGGGCTGAGCAAGCACCCCGGGCTGGGCTCCATCCTGTCCCCTCTCCTGGGTGCCGCCCTGAAGCTCGTGAGCTCCTGAATCCATGGTGCTGACTACTTTGCACCAGGGAGATGTCGTGGGCCTTCCTCATGGCTAGCTGGGCAGCTCCCAAGTCCATGCACACTGGGATTTGTCTCACCAGTGCTTCTCCACTGTTAAAACGATAAGGTACTAGTAGCACCTCCTGGGCTCCTCCAGGTGTGCACACACGGTGCCAAGTGTGTGTGTCGGCTCTTCCACTGCCTCCTCGTCCATCCTCACAGCTGGGTGCCTTGCTGCCATCAGCCCTCACACTGCAGATGGGAGGCTGGGATCAGGGAGGGTTAGTAACACGCCTAATCATGTGGCACTGCCCAGGAACACAGAGGCAGGCCCGGAGCTCAGTGTGGCCACACTGGTGACCATTGGGAAGGAGAAAGGATGCCTCTGTACCCAAGAGACCCTGACACAGCAGCGCCCTATCCTGGCATGGTTAAAAATGTTGTACCCCAAAAATCAAAGATCAAAAGTTATGAAAAAAAAAGATAAAAGGCCAAGATGTCTTGAAGGAAAAAGGAGCACTTTATTTAGTCTGGTACCTAGTGACACAGATTGCAGGTGGAATTTACACTGCTGTGCAACTAGGCTAAGATTTGGACTGGTTTATAAAGGGAAAAACTGCAAAGGTGAGGGGGAGCAAAGGGCAAGTTGTCCCGAGAGACAGGCTTTCACAGGAAGGTTTGCTCATCAGCACATCTGCACATTCTTGGAGTGCCAGGACATCGTGTTTGCCTAGGGTCAGAATGCAGTGCTTGTGGTTAGGCCTGTTCCAAGGATACAGCTCTGGGTGGCTAAGTTGGGGAATCAATGGGAAACAAGGCACTGGGGGTTGTGCAGGAGACATACAGGAAATACAAAGTTCAATTTAGAGCAAAGGCTATGGCGCATACAGAACAGAATGGTGACGTGCCAGTTAGGTGACAACATTCCCCACTGATTTTAGTCAGTTAGACAAATCTTTGGCTCATGGTTTA
>PVLA01018606.1:0-14125 GCA_004027455.1 Hydrochoerus hydrochaeris
GCTTCACGGCGGAGGGGCCCGAGAGGACTTCCCGAAGGGCAGGGTGGGGTTCCGGGTGCCACCGTGGAGCAGTCACGCAGGTGTGCATTGGGGAGAACTCGCTGAACCCTAACCCTAACTTAGGCGCCTCTCCCTTTGTGTGTTCCAATTCCTTAAAATTCATTTTTAAAAGTTCTCTTCCCAAAGGGAGAAAAGAATAATAAGACCAATCTGAACCACTAAGGATCTTGAATTTGGTCTCAATTTGGGAGTGGGCAAGTGAATCTTCCCTCATGTCCTTGTCTAAACTAGACATCTCTCTCTCCTCCCACCTCTCCCCCTTCCTCCCCTCTTATTCCTTCTCCCCTCTGCCCTTCCTCCCTGCCTCCCTTCCCTCCTCCTTCCTTTTGGTTTTAAGCACAGCTCTGATTTGACCTTGGGAACATGGTGTTGATGAGGAGGGCAGAGAGCACCTATGTCTCTGTACAGCCAGCACTGTGCCAGGGGCCGTGGGAAGGTCCAGAACAGGCTAGGCGGAAGCAGCAGGAGCCCCTCTACCATGATGGCAGGCAGACCCCGTCTTTATGGGCCTCACAGGTGCTCAGAGATGAGAAAAATTCAAGCATGTGGGATCATGTTGCGCTCAGAAAAATCTCTCTGTCAATCTACGTAGAGGGGAAAAAGAAAGAGTGATGTCAGGTGGAGACATGGCAAGCCAGGGGTGGCTCTTCCAGGGCCCCAGGGCTGAGATCATGCTGAGAACAGAGTCAAGGTCGTGTTTATTTCAAGGAAGGGGTGGTGTTTTGTGGGACAGCACCACCCTTAGACGTGCACAACTGAAACTCCTACTTGGAACTCAGAGATTCAGAGACACCCCCACCCCCAACATGCAAACATCACACACACAGAGTTTATTAAATGACACTTAAGCTCCCCCATCCTTGGGATTTGTGTCTACTTCTAGGCAAAGTGATCTGGAGCCCTAAACATACTCCTGCTCAACGTCCATCATGGGCTCAGTCTCAGGTAAGAACTCCCTGGTTGTGACACTCTTTCCCTGAACCCATCACTCAACAAAAGTCAGCAGGCCTTGCGAGACGCCCCACTGTTGTAGGAGATGGACCCTGTTTCAGGGCTCAGGGAGGACTCTCGTGATCACAAAAGTGCGAGAAAAATGCATTAGTTCTCGTTCCATGTCTTGCTCCTCAGTTTGAGGGCAGGAAGTTCTTGCATTTGATTTCCAACGCTGAGGCTACTGACTTGCAAGGCATGGTTGGGGAATCCTTCCTCAGATTGAAATCAGCAGTGTTTGCAGCCCTTGCACAAGGGAGCTGAGAAACATCTTGTAATGTTAAATCATTTCCACTATGCTAGGCTTGTTATTTTCATGTAATTAGTACAAGTCAATATTAATAAAGAAAACACAAAAAGCACTCTCTTGACTAGTGTGAAAAAATCAAACAAAATTTCCCAAAGAATTAGAGAATAACAATTGTTAATACCCTGGGTATTATAATCTTAAAAGAATGGCCAAAATGACAAAATAGACCCTCATACAACAAAGAAATGCACAGAAATAGCAGAAAACTCTTTTCAATGAGCTAAGAGAAACTACTAGTATTATACATGAAAACAAATGAGTCCATCTATTGAAGCATATTTTTAAAAATAGAATAGGTAATAGGAGAAGTAACTTGAACTTCTCCCTACTTCTTATCTATCTTCTGTTTTTTCATGTTAACATAAAATATAATAAATCCAATGGCAAGTTGCAAGCTGGTATGAGTTAATCTATGGCTCTTAAACAAGAAGTTGTAAATGTTAATTCATTGGGGTCAAAACAAATCAAAAAGGGCCATTTAGAGCCCTCTTTGAAAGAACTCAAAAGCAATGCTTTAGTGCTAAGCGATGCTTACTCCTTGAAACAGGATTGCTAATGCAAAGGGAAATACTGGTTATGATGCCCTTTCACAACTAGAATCAGAGGACAATGAAAGAGGACAAACGGTCAAAATTGCCTTATGTTCAGACACTCTTTCTTGTGTTCAAATATACATGTGAGCCACAGGAAGGCCACACACCTCTGGTCCTTGAGGCATCAGAATCACTGCACCTGAGGCTACTGTTCCTCCATATTTAGAATCTGAGCAGAAGGTTTCCAAACACTGTTAATCAATGCCTCATCTACTATCACTGGGTCTTAGGCTTCCCCTACCTGCCATTCTAGTCCTGAGGATGGAGATTCTCAGTCAGCCAGAATTAAAGCCTTCATGAGGCTGTATCCATTCTTAGCTGATTTGTTTGGTTCAGCCTCCTCAAGGACCATATCCCATACAGAAATAAACAAGAAATTTAGAACTCACCTTGTTTACGTTCCCCTTTTCTCTCAGTGATCTAAAAGAGCAGACAAATCTAAGAAAGATTTCAGGTGATCCTAACACATACCCTGAGGTCTTTAGAGGACTTACTCAGGCATGTAAACTGCATTAGAGAGATTTGATGTTATTCTTTAATCTCATGTTGACTTCTAATGAGAGACAGTGTCTTGGGTACTTTTACTTTTCTCATGTTTCTGGTTCCAAATATCTGACACCCAAAATGAAGGAAGGAAAGGATCACTTATCTTACACTTTTTGGAGGTTTCAGTCCATAATGAGCTGTTTCCCAGGCAGAGTGGCTTGATACTGGGGCAACACTTCAAGGCAGAAGCAAGAGAAAAAAGGTAGCCCGAGCAAAAGGTGGAAAACCAGCCTCTTCTCCTCCAGGATATTATACACAGCCCTCCCCTTCAAGTAGGGGTGTAGAACTCACACAATTTCCTTGCCCTTCCTGGCACAGGCTGAGGATATTTACCAAGGAAGGATCCTGGCTCCCTCCTGAGTCCCTCAGTAAACCTGTAAACTTCTCAAGTTGACGCAATGTATCAACCATAAGAGACAGTTAGTATGGACTTTAATCTGTGAGGTTCTGAGGAATATTCCAGATACCCAGAGGTGCATATAGTCAGAGTGGTCTTAAATAGAGCCTAGCAGCCATGCTGTGGAGGTGACTGGATAGAAAATCCAAAATATGTTGAAGACCTCTTTATCCAGGGCCAGAATTTCTTCTGGACTATTATCTACCTCTGTCTTTTCCCAGAGGTGACAGATCTCTTTCTAAGGCTAGGATTTCAGAACTCCTGATTCAGAGTCACACTTTAGGAAGTAAGCCCTAAAAACTACAGTGGAAACACATTCACCTTTGTCAGACCATTGAAACTATTCAGATTGCTTGCTCATTGGTTTAACTTTCTGTTTGGCCCTACTGTTGGGGTGAATCATAACTTTTGTCACTAGAGGCAGGTTTGGCTAAGGATTAGAGATCCACCCAGGAAAGATCTTCATCTTAATTGTCCTTCTGTACTGAGTTGCTTAGGATTTAGGTCTTGTGCCACCATTTGGAGTCACTGTGCCATCCCTTCTCCTCTGCCTTCTCCTCACACAGACATAACACAGTTCACAACAGTGCTTGGTCCAAGGCAGCTCTCTCCCCCAAGCTGCTGAATCTCAGGACCAAGTTTGCAGAGAGCTGAGTGTTCCCTCCCGAGAACACTTGCAGAGTGAAACTGACCTTCACTTACTCTGGGTCCTATTAATAAGTCTAGATTTCTTTGTAGAGCCATCAGGAAATAGATGTACAAAGTTTAGTCCAAGTTTATCTGAGTTTCAGTTCTTATGGAGAACTGGAGATTAACTCTTCTGATTCTCCATCCCTCAGCCTCCAGAATGATGCTGACTAGTTTTATAGCACACAGAAGTTCACTGGGGAAGCAAAAGCATTCCTAGAAAGCCTATGATCTTCATCACAATTTGAAATAGAAGCAAGTATTAAAAAATAGGCTCCGTCCTGGTCCCAAGAGGACTCTGGCCATTATTTATGTCCAAAACATCTTACAGGGTGCCACTATTCTCAGAGAAAATCTCTTCTACACCCATCCTGGCGCACTCATCTCCCCCCAAATCGTTAACATCACCTTTAACACTCTGTCCCATTAGAGGAGAGGTGTGACAGCACTTGCCTGTCCGCTGAGACTATCCAAGATCTATGGTATCAAAGCAACACTGAGTAGCCTATAGAGCTGGACCATCCAAGCAGATGAACCATCAGCCTAGGGCCAATGTTAAAACTGCCTTTGCTTTCACAGGCACAAAGCTTTCATTCTATCAGATTCTTACTACAAGAGACCTCTTAACTGACCTACAAAGAGTTCTGGCTGGTGCATTATTCGTTAGCAATTTCAAAACAAAATTTTTTTTTAGACTTCAATGTCTCCAAATAATTCTGCGTGCACTCTAGTTTTATAAATAAATTATACATGTTTGTCTGTCAGTCTGTCTGTCCAATCTGTAATTAGTTATCCTAACTATAACTGTTTTGTCTCAAATTAATAATTTTTGTTTTCTTTTATCTTGTTTTTGGATGCCTAAAACATGTGTCTATAACTAAGGCTGGTTTACAGATCTCATTTGAACTAAGGACATGCTTCTACCTAGGTTGCTAGCTGACCAAAAGGATGTCAAGGTTGATTTGACAACTGTAATACGTATTGTTTTAAGTGTACAATGTCTTGAGACACTTTCACTGGTTAAAGATCATGTGTCATGATATGGACCAGATAGGTTTATGTTTATGTTGGTCATGGTCAAAAGGCTAAGCTTTCTGTGGGTGAAGCAATATAGTCCCATTCAAGTGTGCCTTTGATACAAAACTGCATTGAGAGACAAAGCTTTTCACTTAGCTATGGCATTCATTATTGATAGTGTCATTGTATAGCAAAAGTATTCATGCTTACCAAGTGTACAACTCTGCTAACATATACAACTGGCATTATTTATGGTGATAATCTTTTTCTTTTACAACTGATGGCTCAAAAATTATGTGATGCATATGCTATATGAGTCACTGAATTATATATTAACTTGGACATTTAAGTATATTCCTATCGGGTCCTGACCTAGATCCCCGATCTTCCAAAGGAGTGTATGATGGAGGTTATAGAAAAAGAGACAAAGAGTATGATTTTAGAGGCTCCATCCAGGAGGATCAAAACCCTTTAATTGAGCTTGTGACTCTGAGGGCTAAGACCAAGTCTTCTCTGGATTAGCCCTCCACATTAGGACCAAAGACTAAAGGTGAGAAAGCTGAGAAAAGTGCAGGAAATGAGCAGGAACTGGGCAGTCGCTTCAAGGACTTCTCCAAGTGGTAAATGGTGCTGATTCAGGAGAACCATCTTACCTACAAGATAACATTCTTGGTAGGATTGAGACTATAGGAGTCAACTTCCTTTACCTGCTGTCTACATTTACTTACTTAGTGGAGGAGCCAAGGTGTCTTCAGCTGTGGCCTTATCTTGCCCTTTGAGGTATCTTTGGCCTCATAGATTACTACAAACCTCAGCCAAGATCAGTGACTCATAGAGATTCACTACGATGAATCAGCTCCCGTTGCCAAGCAAGGGGCCGAGGCCTAGGACAGACTCACAGATAAACATAGAAAGCCAATTAGTAAAATTTAAATCCTGCTCAGAGCTACTTTGTAATGGTCTACAACATACTACAAACATAATGGTCTCGATTTGCAGATCAGTGTAGAGAGAACAAACCCACACCAGCAAGCAAGTCAAGTCTGGAAACTAGCCCCATGCATAGGTCACTGCTAGGCTGGAACAGACAGACCCCAGTCCCTTCCGGCATGTGGGTTGGCAAATAAGAAGTGCCAAGCTCCCCACCCCACCTCCCACCCTACCTTATGCGACATGCTTATCTGGAGAAACACAGGCTGTGATGATAGCTATGGCGGTGAAAGCAATTGGATGCATGTGGTGTTTGGTGTTTCATTCACAATGCAGGTCTATGGCCAGTAGTCTGATCACAGGTTCGAGGATAGCGGTACACAGTGTGACATCTAGAGAGCAGAGCGATCTTCTTGTGAGAGTTGTAGCCATTGTTGATTCCCCCATGGCCTTGTTTTTGAAGTCCGTTATTATTTCCATTTTTCATTGGGTTCGATTTTACCTTTTGTTTGTTTGTTTATGTCAGATACAATGGCAAGAGCAGTGACTTCAAAGATAGCAAGATGTATTACGGCAGCAATTTTGGATTTACTATGGGCTTGTTTTCATGTCCTTTAGTGCGTTCATTGTTTTGTTTTTATTGTTTCTCTTCTATTCTGTTCTGTTTGATTTTTACTATGTCCAAAGTTATCTGCAGTTATTTTGAAGACATCAAGAGGAATTATGGTAACTATTGTTGATTTTGTAATGTTTTGAGGTCCTGTACCTGTTACACTGGTTTGTTTTGATTGGTTTTATTTTGTTTTGTCCTCTTGAAAATAAAAAAATTAATGGTCTCATGATGGTTATGCTGACAGGCTACCTGTGGCTCTTCACCTCCAGTTTTCTCTCTAAAACTTAGACATGTTTTGTGCTTACATGTTACAGAGATTCAACTAGAAAGACAATCATAGTGGATGAAAACATAAGAGGTGTCGGAGTATACGTTACATTTGAAAGTGCTGGATATTCGGATAAAACTCTAATAGTTAAGGTCACTGCTCCCAGTGCAATGCTGATGTCATTAATCTTTTCTTATGGGTGTTCAACAACTGAGGTTTCAAGACTAAAGCAAGAAAGATGTCTGGGCTAAGAAGACAGCCAATATTTTGGCCCTGACCTTCTGAGGTTAAGGAGGACCCAGGTGATAAGGGAACCTTTTCTATAACACTTTACAACTCGGACAAGTCACACAACCTTCTGATCAAAGAGATTACTGGGCCCCAGGGAAAAGGAACATAGTGAACTACAGGAGGGTCACTAGAGGGAAAGGTCTCCCTTTTGCTAGAAAGCAGTTGGTCAAGCAAAGGCCTTGACACATCCTGATGTCTGATGCTAACAGAACACCTGAGAGGCTCTTTACAAGGAAATCCTCAGAAGACTTGACAGAGAGATAGCGAGAGGTGATTTTCATTCATGCAGGTCTCAGATTACATTGGTCTTAAACATCCAGCTGGAGAGTAAAGCCAAAAGATGTATCAAACAAGGTTACAAAAATAAGGTAGATAGAGGAAGAGGCTTCAATCAGCAACCACTTCTGGCAGTTTCAAGCTAGACCAGTGGCTGATCATTGTGACAGGTCATTAAGAAAAAATGTATTTTTAAAAATCTATCAAAGCTCAACAAGAATCTTTATGTTCTTTAGCTAAAATTGTCCTGCAAAACCACAGAATTCTTCATCTCCTTATAGCTATGACCACAGAAGGACAAAATAACCACATTACAGATAGCTTTGATCAGCAGGGGAGTTTCCGGGCCAGCAGATGACAGTGCCTTTCCAGTCTCTCAAGAACAGTCTCTAGACTTGGCTCTTTCCCTGATCGAGTGAGTGCTTTCCATTCTAGTGCTCACGTTCTAACTACACGGCTCTAATCTCTCCTAAAATGTGTTGATTCTTGCCTAGAGGCTGACAAACTCCAACTGATCATGCAGATGGATCCAATGAGAAACATGTTCGAATCCTTTCACCAAGACCCCCCAGATCAACCTTGTGAATAGAGTTTATAACTGCTAAGCCACCATTCGATTAACTGTCTAGAGAAGAGCCCTGACTGTGGGCATCCCTGATCTGATTCTTCTTAGCTCAAAGCACCTAGATGAAAAGTACACCCATTCACCCCTATCCGAAGTCAGGGATACTTTTCAACCATTACAGATACTGCTTCAGAGTGGGTAATAGTATAGATCATAAGTTATTTAGAAATATTACAGGCAGTCAGAAAGGGTTGGGCCCAGATAGGTGAGCACAGAAGACAGGAGTGGCTGGAGGCACAGTAGCCAAAGGGTAACGGGGGGAATATGGGTACCTCCACATGCACAATTAGATCTTGCTCTCTTTACCTTATCTTTTTAAAGCCTGTTGGCATAAAGCAAGTAGTCTCCATCAAAACTGCACTGGTAAAGGGACAAATCTGATGAGCATGTCTGGGGCTCAAGTTTTATAGAAGGACATCCAAACAGGAAAATGGGACAGCCTAGTGTAGTTCATAACATGGTGTGGAGGGCAGGCTTGCATGTCTACAGACAATGAAAAACTATTATGGCTGCCATCCTGGAAGTTGTGACCTTGGCTGAAGGAAAATTCTGGCCCCATCTGGCCCTCCAGTGTGAGCACTCACCAGCATAACGCTGGAGAAAAGCCTGACACCACAAGTCCTGAGATCCCCGCAGGGTACAAAACCCATGACACAGAGACAGCCAAAGAAGACACTGAGGAGTCTCACATGCTGGTGACATCAGAGTGCCTCCCACAAATTCCTGGGCATAGCCTGGTTCCTACGATGGGCATCATACTTCTACACTGTTTTAACTGCTACAATTACAAAGACAAAAAGGGAGAAATGTTGGGAAGAAAAATTCACTAAGACTGGGTTTACAGTCTTCCCTAAGGAATGAATGGGGGCTTGGGAACACTGACCTCACCCCTTTGTGATTTCCCATGATGTCATTGAGGGGGCATCCTCTCCCACCTAATAAGATTTAACATCACTAGCACTAAGATTAAGATCGCTAGCACTAAGACTAAGGCTACCAAGACTGTAGATTCTCCAGGGCATGGTCTTTCTTAGCGTGAGACCATCTCAGCTCCTGAGTCATCCCATAATGCCCTCACCATTCTCTTCAATCAGTCAATACTGATTTATTTATTTATCTCACTGCCTCATGGCCTTTTGTTCTCTATGAGCAACTGATCACCCCAGATGCTCACTGCACCACCACTGTGTCTCTTGGTTTTTGTTTCAGCCATGCGCTGTATCACAGAGCAGGAGATAGGAGCCCAGTGCAGATGCACGAATTTCTGAGATGTTTGTGTACCCCTGAGGATTAGATTTCTTTGCCAACACTTACCAACACATCTCTCCAACTTGCCCTGGCACAAAGTCAAGCCTTTGTGAGAAATACACACAAATATACTCCTGAAGGTCAGGGATGAAGATGAAACACTCCCTTGGGTTTGCCATTTGTTAGCTTAGTGACTCAGGGCAAATTACTTCACTTCTGTTCACTTTGATAGCTCTTCCTCCTAAATGGAGATAATAGCAATGACTCCACTGGGCAGTTATAAGGATTCCACCAGTGTGTATTTGTGAACTACTCCTCAAATAAGATTATCATCCCAAGGCCAGGGATTTAGCTCAGCAGCACAAGCACCTGCCTGGCAAGCATGAGGTCATGAATTCAATTCCTGGTACCAAAACAAAACAAAAACCATGCTTGTCATTTCTACTGATATGACAATTATCACCATGAGTTTATTGTCAAGTGGAGGTGGGGAAGAGAGCAAACCGCAGGGTGAACTGTATGCAAGGTGTGATCAAGAAACACGGTGTGTGTTGAAATTAGAACTTATAGGCAAAGACTTGGACCCATTAACCCCCCTCAGAACAGTCTTCCATGCTTATCCCATCAGTGGTGCCACTTTTTGAAGTAATTCTGGAATCCTCTTTCCAAGTGTTGTGTTTTTTAGTTGTGCTGTTGTGGATTCCTTGATATCCCAAAGCATTTACCTTTCTTGATCATGTTGACCTTGAGGAAGAGCCAGAAGTTGCGTGGTGCTAGGTCCAGTGAATCAGCTGGGTGAGGACTGGCTGCAATATTTCTACAAGCCCACATCCCTGTATGGTCCTGGTGTTCACCATATTTTTGATCACACTTTATAAAGACGCTCATTAAGGCCTCTGGCACTGATTTAGAAGGTGGAAGAATGATGGATTCAGTGTGTTTGAAGTGAGGGTCAATGTTTTGCGGGAATTAAGGGCAATGTATCTTTTACTGAATTAATTCTGTTAAATCTACACATCCACTGTATTGTTCATCAGCCTCTGTGCCAACTGATGGCAGACTGTATCATTTTAAAGGCCTCAAAGTGAGAAAACAGGCTTAGAATAGGTTTAAGAAAACATGATCTTTCCTCCCCTTATACAGATAAGGTGACAGATGGCTCAGAGAGGCCAGGAGAGCTGGTGAAGGCCTCCAAGCAGCTGAGCTTTGGCTATTCAGGAGGCCGCACCCACTGGACACCATTTCCTTCCTGAGAGGTCACTTCACATCTTCCTTTCTGCATTGAGGCCTGGACTCAGCTCCGGGCTCCAGGACCAGCTCACCCCCTGCTGTCTCAGCACCCAGGAAACAGAGCCAACCCCACCAGGACCTTCCTATTTGGACTCAGGAAAGACACAAGAAGCCTCGCTCAAGCTCAAATCCTGTTTTGTGACCTTGGTAAATGGGATGTCATCTTTTAGGACTTCATTTCTCTTGTCTGGAAAGCAGGAATCACAGCACGTTTGTCTCACAAGGTCCTGTGAGAGGTGAAAGCCTGTCACGCTGAGCACATGGTGGGGCGTGTGGTCAGTGAACCAGGACTACAACCGCTTTTGAATGGTCTGAATAATGTGAAACTGAAGTTTTAAGGTCCCGATGCAGTTGAATATGATTCCATCTGTTGGTTTCACCCTGCTGTGCCAAAGAACAGTACTGTGGGCCAATACAGATATCATTCCCTGGTCCATGTTTCACAAAGAAACTGAGGCAGTGAGAGAGGTGGAAGAGAATCATCCCTCAAGGCATGAAGAAGGCACTTGACTCCCCTGTCAGCTTCTCTCCTTCCTATCCTGCTTTCCCTCATTTTTCTTTTAAGGCAGGGTCTTGCTATGTATTTCAGGGCAGCCTTAAACGTATTATGCAGCCTGGCTGTCCTTCCGCATGAGGTCTTCCTCCTGCTTCAGCCTCTCAAGCGCTGCGATAACAGGCCTGCACCACCACACTTGGCTACTGTCCCAGTGTCAGGTGATGGTCATCCTTGGATATGACTGTGCACCATGGCATTTGAACCATTGCGGACAAACACAAACCATCTCAGTCTCTTCCCTGGTGCTGTCTCAGCGAGGGAGTGAATTTCCCTGGTTCCCGACACCTGATTGGGCAATGGGAGATTGGGCATCAGGACACCGCCGTCTATGCAGAGCTGCTCTCTGTCCCTACAAACCTACCGCCACACCTGCTGGGAATGAGGTGACCCTGCCCCCAGGGTTCTCACTGGCCAAGTGACACATGAGCTGGTGGCCAGGCCAGGCCAAGTCCAAGGGTCTTTCACATACTGCCCTCAGTAGCTGTAGAGGAGAAGTAGCCCTGGCCCTGTCCACAAGAACGTTCTATGGGAAAACAGACCTGTGACTTCAAATGCCATGTAGAATGAATGGGAAGCTGCACAGGCAGCCAGATACAGACGGGGACACAGCAGATCTCAGGTATGACTCCGGAAGCGGCCTCCAAGGGCTCCATTTCATGTCTGATTATCTAGCAAAGAAATGAAAAGAACTTTTGTATTTCTCATTCCCAAGTTTGCACTACTTTATTTTCCCAGGGACAGGGAAATGGTGTCCTGCAAAACTAATGCACTACCACAGGTCTTAGCACTTTAGCAGGCACTGGAATGGGCAGGGGAAGAACTTCAGAGCCCTGGGGACTGCCATGCAGCAGGACTGGGTGAGGCTGAGAATCTGTGTGTAACAAGGTTCCCGCGATCTCACAGGCAGGGCTGGGCTAACGCTCTTAATGGTGCCATCAGCAATCAGTGTTAAATTGAGCTCTGCCTTCTCTTGGGTCTCCTAAGACCCAGGCATCTGTTGGGGTTTCCAGTGCCTCCCAGGAAGCATGGGGTCTGGCAGCATGGACAGGGGAATTCCTGATGCTTCTGCACATCCTGGGCTCCATGCAGCGGCTCGGCTCCTGCAGCCTTGGAAGGCCAGCTCCAGAGCTCCTGGTCTGGTGCAGGTGCTGGCGTGAGGAGGGCTGGGGACTCTGGGCTGCATGGGCCCTGAGAACCCTGCCACCAGGAATCTGCCCCAGGACTCCCTGATGTTTTCTTCACACAAACCAGGTAATGTGGCCGCTTGGATGAAGTCACTTCTGCCCCAACTCAGATGTGTCCTCTTCTTTCTGACTCAAATCGTGGGGACCCCTCGTTCTCATTGCTGCCTCATTAGGTCCCCCAGGAAGCAACATGCTATGCAGTCCTCCATCTGCCTGCCTCTTTCCCTGGCCTCAGCACCCCTGGGTCCCTTCTCACACGTGGGAACTGGGTTGGCACAGAGTGCGAAGGAGGAACACGACCCAGCTGGAGGAAGGAGTGAAGTACTGAGATACCCTGCAGCCCAGATGACCCGAATGACGTGATGCCGAATGAAAGAACACTATGTCCCAAAACGTCACATGTCACACCATTCCATTTATGCTGAATGTCCAACATGAGCACAACCCTAGACATAAAAAGCAGATAGGTGGTTTCCAGGTTGGGAGCAGGAACAAGTAGAAGTGACTGTGGGACTTGTGGAGTGGTGGCAATGTTACCAAGGTAGATACAGTGACTTACACAATGCTATCAATGCTCTGAATTCCACTAATGACAAGATTTATGCACAGTTCACTGCAGTAACTGTGACAGAGACCTGCACTTTAACCTCAGTGTGTCCTAGCATGTGTACTATGGGCTCCAGTGTTCCCCTAAGATGTGTGTTGAAGATCCGTCTCATCAGTCCCTGTCTTTGCAGGTATAGTCAAATTAACATGAGGTCTTAGAATGGGATATGGCTGTGTCCTTCCTCATAAAGAATGTGAAACCAGCATGTGTCACAGGCTTGTAAGCCTGGCACTCTGGGTAGCTGAACAGGAAGCTAGCGAGTTAGTTCGAGGCCAGCCTGGTAATCCAGCCACTTAGGGAACCCTGTCTCAAGATCAAAAGAAATGAATAGGACTGGAGATGTAGTTTAGTGTAGAGGCCATGGGTTCAATTCCCAGCAGCACAACAAAGTAAAAAACTGAATAATGAGACACAAGAAGGGTACCTTGTGACAGCAAAGGAAACCCTGAGGGCTGCAGGTGGAAGCCAAGAGACATCTGGGGTACTAAATCCTGAAAGTGAGGGCTGAGTGTGTGGCTGCATTTCTCTCCAGCTGGAAATCCCAGCTGCCAGTAATCACTCACACGACAGCAGGGGCCACCGACCACTGTGGAAATGTGACTTAGGCTATTAGACAAATACATATATGTGCAGGTATACACACACACACACACACACCAGAGTCCTGATCACCTATGGTAAGGACCCCTGCATGGGACCGTTGCACAGGACTACAAAGACAGTGCCTGTGTCACCTGATGGGCTCTCTGCATCTTGCGTAGGACCCAGAGGGCCAGCCTTTGTGTATTCAGTGAGTTTTGTTTCTAATACACTGGGTCTGAGAATTTCTGGGAGCAGAGGAGAATTAGCACTCCAAGCTTTGGATTCCAGAATCTGGGAATAGAACTCTTTTTCTCTGCTTTCTATCCCCCATCTGCCAAAACTAGGGCTCAGACTGCCACCCACAAGGCTGCCAGACCTGCTCAGGGTCTTCTCCATCTGTGGGTCCCTGTGTCAGCTCGTGCTGGCCCTGGGCCTGCAGGCCTGAGGACCCTCACCCCTGCCCTGACTGCCTTCTCCTGGAGGAGCTGGGAGCCTCTGCAGTGTGATGCCAGAGCAGGACTGGGATAAGGAGGCTTCCCAGGTGTCCTGGGCACATTCTTCAAACATAAAGAAGGGACACTGCCTCTTTCAGGAGCCTTGGATGGCCTCCCCTGAGACAGACAGTGGTTTTGTGGGCTCAGAAACCAGCTGAGTGTCACCCCTCACCCAGAACCCCAAGCACCGGCTCTCCCACCTCAGGTATCCTGGACCCCCCCACCCCACTGTCCCTTCAGTGTCACTGCTGGGATAGCCTGCGGATCAGAGCGCCTGTGATGGCTCAGAGGGAGTCAGTGGTCCAGGTGATCACAGGGCCTCCTTTTACCTCACCAGGGATCCTTCCCCCAATTTTTTGCAGAGAGCAGAGCAGAGGTGAAAGAGAGGAAATGAACGATGCTTTCTATTAGCCCATCAGTAAGAACCTGACGAAGTCATAGTATCTGAGCAAAGGGGAAACAAATGCCAACTCCAGGGATGAGAGGAGGAGGTGAGGAGAAGCTAAACACAGAAGGCATTTGGGGTTGCTGGGGTGCGGGGCACCAGGCTGAGACCAAGAG
>PVLA01018607.1:0-14118 GCA_004027455.1 Hydrochoerus hydrochaeris
TTTTGTCTAGTTGATCTATCTCTTTGTGACAATGGCTTTTAAGATCTCCTGTTATAATTGTGTTCTTGTGTATCTGGTTTTTCATGTCCATTAGTATCTGTCTTATATAGTTGGGTGCTCCTGTATTTGGTGCATATATATTTATAATTGTTAGTTCTTCCTCTTGAATTTTTCCACTAACAAGTATGTAGTGACCTTCTCTATCTCTTTTAATCATTTTAGGTTTGAAGTTCATGTTATCTGCAGATAGAATAGTTACCCCTGCTTTTTTCTGGGTTCCTATGGCATGGAATACTGTTTTCCATCCTTTGACTTTTAATCTATGAGTTTCCTTTTGGGTCAGATGTGTTTGTTGTATACAGCATATTGTGGGGTCCTGTTTCTTGATACATTCTGTCAATCTATTTCTTTTTATAGGTCAATTGAGGCCATTTATATTTATGGATATCACTGATATGTACTGGCTCAACTTTGCCATGTTATGTTCCAGTTGTATCTTTCTGTTTTTCCTCTTAGTTAATTGCTTATCCTACCTGGACATTTCTTTCTGTTGTTGTTTTGGGGATTGTGGTCATTTTTATCTCTGTCTAGTTTGTCCTTCAGTACTCTTTCTAGGGTTGGTTTGGTGGACATGAATTTCTTCAGTTGTTCTTTGTCATGGAAGTATCTTGTTTCTCCATTAAATCTGAATGAGTGTTTTGCTGGGTACATTAGTCCAGGCTGAAGGTTGTTTTCTTTCAGGGCTTGAAATACCTCACTCTGAGTTCTTCTTGACTTGAGGGTTTGTGCTGAAAAGTCTGCCATGAATCTAATGGGCTTTCCTTAATAGGTGAGTTTTGTCTTTTCTCTGACAGCTTTTAATATTCTGTTTTTATGCTGCATGTCTGAGATCTTAATTATTATGTGTCTGGGAGTGGATTTATGTTGGTTGTGACTGTTTGGTGTTCTATATGCCTCACTTATCTGCATATCAGATTCTTTCTTCATGTTTGGGAAATTTTCTGCTATTATTTCTGTAAATACTTTATGTATGTCATTTGCCTGGACTCCTGTATCTTCGCTAATGCCCATTATAGAATTCAATTTTTTATTGTTTATGCTACTTATTCAAATAATTTTGGAGAACTAGCACCAAATATCTGAATACCAGTATATTATGTCAACTCACTTTTCTGTGAAATTTTATGGCCTTTCATCATAAAATTTGATTGTTTTCTCATTTTTTGCATGATTTTCCCATCAATATCCTTCTTTATGTTTTGCGATTAGATCTATGAATTTCCTACAGCAATTGTTAGGCATTATTGTTTGATTTATTTAACTTTCCTCACTGATAATTCAACTAACAATGCTTTAGTGGAGGGCTTTCTCAAGTAATAGGAAAAATCACTCTTTTGTAACTCACAATATTATCCTTTATTTTATAGTTAAAATTTATTGAAGTTTTAACTTTTAGTTGTTCTTACAGTTCCTGATCAAATCTTTCTTTTTTTCTTTTAAAGATGTCTATCCAAGTAGGAACTTTTGTCACGGGACTCTGTATAACTTGGTGTAGAAAATTACTCAGAGCAATATAAGCACAAGCTCTGCCTTGTAGGTATTTCACTTGAAAGTATTCCCTTGTGATAATAGCTAGCAAAGAGATACTGTGAATAAGAAACAGCAGATAACTCTTAGTCCTTATTCATAGGATTGATTTTGCTACTTATTCAATTATACAATGTCTCTCTCAGTCTTTGAAGTGTTATGCTTGAGAATAAATGTTTAATAACAGTAACACTAATATTTATGGCATTACCTTGCCAAATTTCAGTTTTAGTGATGTATGACATGATTGCACCTGTACTTGGCGCCATTATTTGCCTTTTCTCCATTTTTTCATTTGAATCTCAATTGGTTCATGATTTCCAAACGAATGTGGATTGGCTTAGTGGAAAGGAAGCCACCCTGCATGAATATCTTCAATGTGGCAACTGTGCCTGTGGTCCTGTTTATAATTCTAAATCCAAAGTCAATATAATAGGAGTTAGGTACTTGAATTGCATACTTTAATCAAACTTTAGCCAGCTATTTAACAGTAAAATCATACCCTACATTGTTCCTTTTGTATATCCAAGGAAACAATGACAATATTGATGTGAATTCACAGAAGCTCATTTACAGTTTGGTTTCAACTCCTGGTCTGGTTTGTCTCCAGCTGTTCTGTTTTGTTCTGCAAAAATCAATGGGGATGTTTTCCACTTACAATTCAATTCCCTTTTGGGATGGCAGCCAATGCTTTTCTGAGAAAAGTGACTCTGTGACAGTTTTACTGGCCTTGTTTTATTTTTGAAACAGAAAAATAACAAGTTTCCATTCTCCTTTAACTTTTCTTTTCGTGGATGAGAATGCTAAATGACAGCAGTGTGGACCATGTCCAGCATTTCACACTGAGGACACTGACTAATGGACCATCTGATAAAAGCACCACTACCATTTGAACATCATAATAGTAACGCTTCTCCAAAAAACAGAAAAAAACCAAGCATGAAATGTGAAAGAGGGTACAGAAATTTTATTCAGCAGGTAAATAACCCCCAAATTCTTAAACAATTGGCATATGCTTTTGGTCTGTTATAATACTTAGTACTCAAATATCCCCTCTATTTTTTCATTATAAATAGAAAACATGAGATTTAGAGGAAATGAAAAAGGAAAATATCTTTGATAATTTAAAAGGTAGAATTAAAAAAAGAGTTCATTTTAAAAACTGTAAGTATGTCTACAGTATTTAGATATTTGAGGATTATAAAATATAATAAAAAGAGAGTTAATTTTAAAAAACTATAAGCACATGCATAGTACTTAGATATCTGAGACTTACAAAAGACTTGATGGTCTTTTTCTCATATGCTAAGAAAAGTCACTATTATTATTGTTCTCAATATTATTTTATTATCTTTTTTACCTAATAATAATAAAAAGTGACTATTCACTTTCTACTAGGTTTAACCTAGTACACTCTTAAATGCATACACACATCAAAACCATTCAGTAGGCATTATCCTTATTTTGCTGATGAATATTCATCTTATATCAGGTCTTAAAGTAAAGCAAATTTGGCTCTGATTACACTGCTAGTGATGGCAAAGCTGATGGTTGAACTATGGTCAATCCGGTTTAGCTTAACAATGACATATATTATTATAAAATGTATTTATATTTTGCTGAAGAGGAATTGCTTGAACCTTGAAATTTATAGGAAAAATAACAGTTTGCTTGATTTGACTATGTTTATTTTTGCTTCATTGCACTAAGTTTCATATATTTGCCTAAATCTCAAGATCTAAAACAATCGAGAAAAGTATTAAGAACTGGTATAGAGTTTGAATATGCAAGTGGACAAATACTATTATTTGATAGAAATCTTGGGAAATGTTTTTAGGAAAAGTCACTGATAATCTCCAAGAATGAAAAAGGCAAGGTGTATCATTTAGCTCAAGGGTTGGAAGTGCTGTTTTTGCAGGGACGGGAACCCTGCACTCCCATGCAACATTTGTGCCTTCTTTGTCTCTTGTTGCAGACTGGATGTGACGTGTTTAGCAGAGTGCACATTATTTTATGTTCTTCCTTGAAATACCAGTTGTCATTCTCCAAGGAGCTAAATTATTCTCTAGAAAGTACACGTGAGCTTTTTCTTCCAATAGGGGATAAGACAATACAAAATCAACCATCCTAAATAAGTCAATTTGAGTTATGTTAATCATTCTTAGTCTTCAAGTTGTAATCCAATGGCTATATGGTTCTAGGACACTAATCTAAAATGACAGAGCTTCGCAAAGATCTTGTTCTAATCCCACAAAAACTTACAATGTATTTAGTGGAATGCATGAACACTGTGGGACAACATGGTAATTATAACTAGGCAAAAATATAAAACTCTCACTTAAATAGCTCATCTTTCTTTCATACAACTGATCAATATTTCTTAGCTTGTACCGACTATTTTCCAGCACGTATTTTAAATTTGCAATGTTGGTGGTTTCTTTGCATAATGTAATACTAATTACTAATTTCTAATTGCCTAGAACACTTGGGCACTTTAGAATACTAGAGATCAGTCTACTGCCCTGCACATTTCTTTCTCCTAGTGTAAAAATTCTTCATGGCCCACCACTAAATATTGTACCCTACCACTTGATTTCTTTCCCAACTCTGGGCTTGAACACTGTAAAAATTGCAAAGTCATAAATGCAGTCTCTACAATATCATCAATGTCACAGTTTGTTATGTACACATGTACTTGAAGTCCTATTACTGAACTACAGGATTGGAATCTCTGGGTATGGATGAAATATTTAAACCAGCTCTCTGGTGTTCCTGAATCAACTATGTTATTTTGGAAGTCCTGAACATGGAAACAAATTGTATCACAGATATAAGATTTTTGAATGTTTATGGGAATGGGAAGCCAGATACTCAGACCATAAGGAAAACAAAGTCTTAGCATTTAATCTCCTCTAAATCTCATGTTTGCTATTTATAATGAAAAAAAAGAGATATTTGAGTACTAAGTATTATAACAGACCAAAAGCATATGACATGTGGTGTTATAATACTAAACTTTCATTAGTTTTTGCCTTGTGATATTTATGCATTAATTCAATTAATTTTAAATTCCTCCAATGGTCAAGCCTTATACTAAATGCTAGGAACATGAAGAAAAGCAAAAATAAGCATGACTGCCACATGCTTATAATCCCAGCACTCAGGAAGCTGAGGCAGGAGAGTTGCTCTAAGTTGAAGGCCAGCCTGGGCTAAATAGTGAGACTCTGTTTCAGAAACAAAACCAAACAAGAACAAGTATGATTCCCCTTCGAGGAAGAGCAGTGGTAAAGATGGACATTAATCAAACAAACACAAAAATGATTACAAAATAATAACTGAGAACACTAAAAACAGCAAAGAGAGGATGCTAAGGAAATACAGTAAAAGGAAAATTGATCTAAGCAGAAAAAAGAAATAGGGAACACTTTGCAGAGATATCTAAAGGAGGAATAGAAGCGTTGTAGAATTGAGTGATTTTTTAGCATGCACTTTAGATCCTGTGGTTGCCATAAATCCCTACTGTGTCCATGATTTTGCCTTAAAAGTCTTTAGAAAAGGAATCAATCATCCTTTTACAGGTGAGGAAACTGAGGCTTGGGGAAGTTAAGTAATGAGAACAAAATCTCACATAATTTAGCAAGTGATGAACTTACAGAGAGCTCCGTTTGGTTCTGATCAAGCATTATGAACAGAAACACATATAACCATTAATATATTTTAAAAGGCAGAGGACTTTTCCCATAATAACATAGTCCCAAGTGCTGCTTGTAGGAAGATGTTAGAAATCAGGCATTAACACTTTGGGAGACTGATGCAGTAGGACCCCAAATCTGAGACCAACTTGGGCAACTTTATGACTTTGCAAGATCCTACCTCAAAACAAAAAGTAAAAAGGAGTTTAAAAAAAAAAAGGAGTAAAAAGTGGAAGTATCTCAGTGGAAGTGCTTAGTTTAATCATTAGTACTGATTAAAAAAATAAATTAAGCATTAAGTCTGTAAAGTTGGGATTAAGGAATAAAAGGGAAAGAAAGTAAGAAGAGTATAAAGATACATTCTTGCTTCCCAATTTTACTGTAGGTGAGCTAGTGTAAATACCACTATAGTAGAAATACCAAAATAGAAGGCTCTGGGATTTCATTTTTTTTTTCACAATGGAGTAAATCAAAATCAACTCTATCTTTGGAGAAATTATTGTTGAAATCCCAATGTTAAAGGCTTGAAGGATGATGATTAATGATTCTTATCACAACCCAGTTAGATTAATGCAGAAGACAGATGTAACCTGGAGAATAATGGCAGGTTATAATGGACTTAATTAGGTGGTGAATTTAATTACAGTTGCTTTTTTTGATGAGGTCTTCTTTGCAGAGAAAAATCATTATAGCCCTTTACATAACTATTAAACAGATGACTATCTGCCACTTTTGTACAGTGAATAGAAACTAGCAGAAGTAGTTTATTCTTACCTGGAAGGGAAAACAGTACAACCCTACTAGTTTTCCTGAAGGTGCAAGCACTTGTCCAACTTTGTGTGGTACTTTTATCTAAGGACAGTTTGGCTATACCAGTGTCCCACAGAATAATACCATATACTGATTTATCACATTTATCACCTCCTGATGATAGTAAGAGAAAAATAAGTAGAAGAAATTCTAGAAGACTTGTTAAGACATCTGTACACAGGAACAAAGACAAATATCTTGACAATAGCTTTCACCTTGAATATCTTGACAACCTTTCACCTCTCTGAAGTATTGGAGGAATATGAAAATACCTCCTTAAAAGTGAGAAAAAATTGTTCGCTGGTCCTGCTACTCAAAGAAAAATGTATGATCTTTTGGAATTAAGTACTATATGCTTTAGAAGTGACAGATTTCACTTCTGTATTTGAGCCATAACTAAAAATTTTCAGATGAAAATTTTTGGTCTAGATGAGCAGCTTTCTAGTTCATAATAAACTAGTAGATATAGGGATAAGGAATGTATCTCTGGAAGGCTGACAACCTAAGTCAAGATTCAAGAGAAAAATCCACTGTAGAGGCACCCAAATACAGAAACCAAACTAATTTTTTTTGAGCAAGTATTCATTTTGAAAATATCTCTTAATTGAAACTAGCTCAGTAGAGACCATAAGACCAAGGAATGAAGTGACAACCTGAGTCACATCTCATAAATTGTTCTTCTTGGGTCAAATTGAAACAAAAAAAGGCAAGAAAGTGAAAATAGCTAGTATGAATGTTCCTTCAAAAAGAATAAATAGGCTCCCAAAACTGGTTATGATGTCAAGAATTTGGATTAGAGATGGGTCTTTGTGATGATTTATTTGTCAAATTGACAAGATTAAGAGAAGTTAGTAAAGCACACTTCTAGATGTATCTGTGGATTTTTTTAGAGATGATGGGCCTGTAGGTCAGCAAACTGAGTGGGGAAGACCTGCCCTGATTATGGGAAGCATCAATCAGTAGATCTGCAGTGCAGATGGAACAGAAAGAAAGAAGTCAGCCCATGCTTAAAAGCTCAGTTTTGCTTGAGCAGATTCATCGTTTGCTGCTGTCATGGCTGTGGACATCAGAATCCAGTGTTTTCAGCCATTCAACATAGAATCACGCTAGCAGCTCTCCAGGAAGTTTCCATGCCTTCAGCCTCTGACTGGTGCTGCAGCCTTGATGCCTCTTGTTCTGAGGCATCCAGCTTCTTGGACTGAGTATCTACCAGATCTTCTATTCTCTAGCATGCAGATTGACAGTGTGGACTAATCGGCCTCTTATCCTGTAAACCAGTCTAATAACTCTAACTCCCCTCTCCAGATATTTAGCTCAGTGGCACAGGTTCCTTCCTGGCATGTGTAAGATCTTGAGTTCGATCCCTGGCATAAATTATATATATATAATTCATGTATATATATTCTGTTTCTCTAAAAAAGTCCACTTCCTTACATCATGTACTCTTTTCCACTACAATTAGGCTAGCTACTATAATTATCTAGTATTCACCTGTGATTAGAGGGTCCATCACTGAATTCCTGATTAGTGACTAACCCCCTGGAGAGACCTGCTACCTGTCTTGTAGCACCGATTAAGTATTAGTTTCCTTTCATCCAGCTGCAGTTTGCTCTCATTGGTGGAGATATATAATCTAGGGTCAGATTAATTTTCTTCCTGCATTAAAATTTTTCTAGTTTTTCCCAACCCTAAGTATTATTCAGTGTGATATTTAGTATCCTATACAATTCTTTCTTCCTGAGGAACTTGTTAGAATGAAAGTAGTAAGGAGATGGGATTTACCAGTGTTATCATAAACTCTATTACCCCAGAGTAGCTTGGGTTTTATAGACAATGAATGCCCTTGTGACAACTCATGCCAGGTAGCATAAAATCCTTTGTTGTACTACACAACCTGCACTATATACAAACTGCATAGTTACAGTGTTGCTTTTCACATACTGATAATTGAAATTCATGTATCTAAAATCAAAAGTATGATTGCTATATTATTTTACTGATTCATATACTTTTCACTTTCTCTAAGACTCTGACATTTTAAATTAAGCTTAAAGTGGACAGTGTTCTAGTTTACTGATTACTTAATTTAATTGGATGTAGATATTGTCACCTGCCTAATTCATGCTTTTCAGGTAACAGAAAGAAGGAGTTACAACTTTTTGTTGTAACTCCATAAGAAAGGGAAAGAAGGTTGTTGCTATTTAAAGGAGACATACTCTTGGGTACTCTAGTAGAACCAAAGCCAATGGCAAATTTTTTTTAATTTTAAGAGAGAAAGAAAAGAAAATTAATAAGACAAAATAGAAAAAACAAGAAGAAAAAGTAGAATACAGAGTTCGAAAAAAATTAACATCTTGATATCACTAGTTAATATATTACATCTTGTTAACTTAACAATAGTTGTTAAAGTTACAAAGTCAAAGCATAAAAAGTGGCTAGACACTCAAACACTGACAGTACAAACTCTTCTGTTCTATGATCTAAAAAAAAGCTCAGTAATATGGTCATCATCTATTTTACACACAATACATACTATTATATCCTTTAGAACACTTTTCTTCCCTTTCACTTTAACAATATCTATTATATTTATTATACTTTTATATCTATTATACTTTTTGGATACCATTATTCTGTCCATTCTTATTATTTTTTACACTAGAGAGACAATGTGAAATTTACTAATGTGAGTCTTGTTTATTTCACTAATCAGGATATTCTCAAATTGCCTCCATTTACCGATAAAGGCCTCAAGATCATCCCTTTTTATAGCTGAGTAGCATTCCATTGTATAAAAATACAACATTTTTTTCATCCACTCTGCAATTGATGGGTGCTTTGGTTGTTTCCAAGATTTAGCTGCTATTAACATAGGCTCACATATATCACTGTGATATGACCTTTTCAGGTTTTCTGGGAAGATACCCAGAAGGGGAATAGCTGGATTGAATGGAACTTCCAATCCTAGTTTTTTGAGGAATCTCCATACTGACCTCCACAGTGGTTGCACCAGTCTGCACTCCCACCAACAGTGGAGAAGTGTTCCTTTTTCCCCACATCCTTGCCAACATTTGTTATCAGTTGTTTTCTTGATGGCAGCCATTCTTTCTGAGGTGAAATGAAATCGCAACGCTGTTTTAATTTGCATTTCTTGAATGACCAGTGATGGTAAACATTTTTTCATATATTTATTTGCCATTTTTAAAATTCTCTTTCTCTGAGAACTGTGTGTTCATCTCTGATGACAATTTTTGGAGAGGGTTTTTGAATTTGGGGGGCTTGATATTTTTCAATTCTTTATATGGTCTGGCTATAAGGCCTTTGTCTGAGGGATTGTTTGCTAAAATTGTTTCCCATTCTGTGGGTTTTCTTTTCACTTTGTTGGTGATTTGTTTTGAACTACAAAAACTTTTTAGTAATATGAGATCCCAATTGTTGATTCTTTCAAGGATTTCCCTTTCAGTTTGTGTTTTATTCATGAATTCTCTGCCTATCCCTATGTCTCAAGATTTCTACCTACCTTGTCCTTCAGTAGATTTAGTATTTCTGTTTTAATATTTAGATCCTTGATCCATTTTGATTTTAGTTTACTATATGGTGATAGGCATGGGTCTATTCTCGGTCTTTGGCATGTGGAAAGCCAATTTTTCCAACACCATTTATTAAAGAGGCTATCTTTTTTCCAGTGAACATGTTTAACCCCTTTGTCAAATATAAGGTGGCTGAGTGTCTTTCTGGTAGTGCTTGCATCTTCTAATCTGTTTCATTGATCCTCAGGTCTATTTCTTTGCCAATACCATGCTGCTTGTATAACTGTGGCTTTGTAGTATAGTTTTAGGTCAGGAATTGAGATGCCTCCTGTTTTGTCCTTGTTACCCAGAATTGTCTTTGCTATTCTAGGTTTCTTCTGTTTCCAGATGAATTTTAGGAGTCTTTTCTCTAGATCTGTGAGGTATGTTAATGGTATTTTTATTGGGATTGCATTAAATCTGTATGAGAGTTTTGGGAGTATGACCATTTTCACAATGTTGGTTCTTTCTAACCAAGAGCAAGGAATATTCTTCCATTTTCTAATATCCTCTTCAATCTCCTTTTTTAGGGTAGTATAATTTTCAACACATAGGTTTTTTACATTCTTGGTTAGGTTCATTCCTAGATATTTCATTTTTTTAGATGCTATTGTGAAAGGCAATTTTCCATAATTTCTCTTGGTGAGTTTTTTATTTGTGTAGATGCATGCTATTGATTTTTGAGTGTTGACTTTGTATCCAGTTACACTGCTCAATTTGTTTATTACCTCTAGTAGTCTTTTAATGGAGTTCTTGGGGTCTTCTATGTAGAGTATCATGTCATCTGCAAATAATGATAATTTAACTTCTTCTTTTCCTATTTTTATTCCTTTTATTTCTCCCTCTTGTCTGATTGCTCTGGCTAATATTTCCAGAACTATATTGAATAGGAGTGATGATAGTGGACATCCTTGTCTTGTTCCTGATTTTAGAGTGAAGGCTTTCAGTTTTTTGTCCATTTAGTATAATATTGGCTGTTGGTTTGTCATAGATGGCCTTTATGAGATTGAGGTACATACTTTCTATGCCGAGTTTCTGTAGGGTTTTTATCATGAAAAGGTGTTGGACTTTATTGAAAGCTTTTTCTGCATCTATTGAGATGATTATGTGAATTTTATTTTTGGCTCTGTTGATGTGGTGTGTTACATTTATTGATTTGCATATGTTAAACCATCCCTGCATTCCTGAAATAAATCCCACTTGATCTTCATAATGATTTGCTGCATTCTATTTGCCAATATTTTATTGAGAATATTTGCATCAATGTTCATTAGTGAGATTGGTCTATAGTTCTCCTTTTTGGTTGGGTCTTTCTCTGGCTTTTGTATCAGAGTGATACTTGCCTCCAAAAGAGTTAGGGAGGACTGCTTCTCTTTCAATTTCATTGAAGAGTTTAAGAAATATTGGCATTAAATCTTCTCTAAATTTTTTTTATAGAATTCAGTGTGAATCCATCAGGACATGGGCTTTTCTTTGTTGGTAAGTTTTTAATTACATTTTCAATTTCAGTAGCTGATATTGGGCTATTCAAATTGCTATATCTTCTTGGTTGAGCTTTGGTAGTTTGTATGCTCCTAGAAATCTGTCTATTTCCTCTGTGTTTTCCACCCTATATGAGTAGAGATTTTCAAAGTAGGTGTTCATGATCTTTTGAATTTCCATGGGATCTGTATTAATTTCCTTCTTTTCAGTCCTTATTGCTTGGATTTGACTTTTTTCTTTCTTTTTCTTGAAAAGATTGGCTAGGGGTTTATCAATTTTGTTTATTCTCTCAAAAAACCAGCTTTTTCATTCATTAATTCTCTGTCTTGTTTTTTTAGTTTCAATTACATTAATTTCTGCTCTAGTCTTTACAATTTCCTCTCTTCTATGAACTTTGGATTTGACTTGCTCTTCCTTTTCTAGAAGCTTGAGATGTAGCATTAGGTTATTTATTTATGTTCATTACATTTTCTTGATGTGACTATTTATTGCTATGTATTTCCCTCTTAGGACTGCTTTCATTGCATCCCATAGGTTACTGTATGTTGCATCTGCATTTTCATTGTATTGTAGGTATTGTTTTATTTCCTCTTTAATTTCATCTGTAACCCACTGGCTATTCAGAAGGTTGTTCTTTAATTTCCATGTATTTATGCAGGTTTTGCAAGTTTTTTGGCCATTGATTTCCAATTTTAGTGTGCTATAATCAGATATTAAGTATGGGACAATTTCATTCCCTTTGCATTTAGTTAAGAATGCTTTTATGGGTTAATATATGGTCTATTTCAACCTGTTTCTTTTGATAGGTGAGTTGAGCCCACTTAAATTTATGGATATCACTGATATGTACTAGCTTGACTTTGCCATGTTGTGTTCCTATTGTTGGTTTCCTGCTTTTCTCCCTTGTTTAATTTCTTGTCCAGCCTGGTGGTTTCTTTCTGTTGTTCTGGAGATTATGGTCATTTTTATCTCTATCTAGGATGTCTTTCAGCACTCTTTCTAAGGTTGGTTTGGTGGACATGAATTTCTTCAGTTGTTCTTTGTCATGGAAGTATCTTGTTTCTCCATTAAATTTGAAAGACAGTTTTGCTGGGTACATCAGTCTGGGTTGAAAGTTGTTTTCTTTTAAGGCTTGAAATAGTTCACTCCAAGCTCATCTTAACCTGAAGGTTTGCGCTGACAAGTCTGCCTTGATTCTAATAGGCTTTCCTTGATAGGTGAGTTGTGTCTTTTCTTTAACAGCTTTTCATATTCTGTTTTTATGCAGTATGTCTGAGATCTTTATTATTATATGTCTGGGTGTAGATTTATGTTGGTTGTGATTGTTTGACATTCTATATGCCTCACTTATTTGTATATCAGGTTTTTTTCCCCATGTTTGGGAAATTTTCTGCAATTACTTCTGTGAACAGTTTATATATGTCCTTTGTGTTGTCTCCTGCCTCCTTACTGATGCCTATTAATCTTACATTGTTTCTCTTGGCATCATCTTATAGCTGCTGGATTGTTATTTCATGCTGCTTTGTTGTTTTTATAAGTTGTACCCTTTCATGATTGCTATCTGTGATCCTGTCCTCAAGGTCTGAAATTCTGTGCTCAGCTTCATTTAAATGGTTTTTCCAGCTTTCACTACAATGTTTTGTTTCTTGGATATCTCTTTGAATTTGTTTCATGGATTCTTCTTGTTTTCTGCATTGTTCACTCAAAGTTTCAATCAATTTCCCATGCTCCTGTATTTTTTTTTGTCTATTTCTTCTTTAGGTATGTTGAGCAACTGATTTACTAAGGTTGATATTTCTGTCTTAACATAAGACATTATTTCTCAGTTCCTCTATAGCCTCATGGATTTGTTTCTTTACTGCATTTGCTATCTTCTCGGAGATTTCTGGTGTATGACTTTTAAGGTCCTCTACTTCATTGTCGCCTGTACTTGCTCGTGATAGACTAAATATTTGAGATTGTATTTTGCTTTTTTGTTTAGTCATTTTCACCTTTTGAGTAAATATCTGGTCTTTCTATCCCAACAGTCCATAGTGTGAGTTTTAGGGTCCTGTTGTGTGGTTAATGTTTGACCAATTGCTGGGTACCACAATGAATAGGAAATCCAGTCACCTAAATTCCTCCTACAGGGCCTTTTGGGTGAGTCCTATATCGTTTCTGGGCTAACTAGCCTAAAAGTATTAATGTAGGGCAACTCTTAGTTCCTGCTGTTGTTATATCTTCAGGTTGTTGCCAGTCACCAGATCACCCTGGCTATAGTGTTTGTGTCAGCTGAGGCCCTACTGTGTCACTGGGGGGTCTCATTAACTCTTTTAATTTTCTCTAAGTTGGGGGGGGCCTTATTGGCACACTCCTCAAACCTGTCTGATGTTCTCTGTGGAAGGGGTTCCCACTCTCTTGCCAGATTCACCAAGGTCTTACAGTTGGAGGGAGTTCCACTTCTATTTACCCATTGCAGACCTCTGTTTTAGGGGCAAACTCACCACACTGACTGGAGCCTACTAAGGTTCTCTGTTTGGGTGAGGGATTCCTGAGTCTTTCATCCTGCCAGCACAGCAATCCACCATAGTGCAAGTTTCCTATGATCCAGGTGGAAGGGCAGGCCCAGTGGCGGCAGTTCCAGGAAGTTTCGGCCTGCGGCAGGCTTCCTCGATGTTCCCCGTGGCAGGGTGGGCACAGCAGGGGAGGTTCCAGCGCAAAATCTTCATAACAGCATCATTTTTACCTTGAACTGCAAAATACTGAGTAATCAGTTTCCCCAGATGAGATAAATGAAGTTTCCACATTGTGTGTGTGTGTGTGTGTGTGTGTGTATGTGCTTAGAAGAACCAGTGTTAAAGCCAGGTTTATTTGAAACAGAAGTGACTCCAACCATAAAGGCTTTTGGATAATTTAAATTATCCAAAATTTAATTTTTTGAATTTTAGTTTTTTTTTTTTTTTTTTTTTTTTTTTTTTTTTTTTTTTTTTTTTTTTTTT
>PVLA01018608.1:0-14116 GCA_004027455.1 Hydrochoerus hydrochaeris
GGGGGTGTGAGAGTCCGTCTGTCAATGTGTGTGGGCTTGAGAGTCCGTCTGTGAGTGTGGGGGTGTGAGAGTCCGTCTGTGAGTGTGTGTGGGGTGTGCGTACGCGGGACCCCACAGGGAGCTATTCCCCAGCAGCGGGAAGGTGTAGGAGTTCACACTCGGATTTGCTCTCCTGAGCCGAGGTTAGCCAGCCCTTCGGCAGCACTAAGTCTGTCCTCCTGCTAAACCGTGAAATGCGCGAAAACGAGCCAGTGCATGCTGCACTCTGGAAGGCTGAGGCAGGAGAATGGCAGGTTCAAGCCCAGCCTAGCTGAGTGACTTAGTGAGACCCTGTCTCTAAATTCCTAAAAAGGAGGAAGAGTGTGATACGGTTCAGTGTGTGGAGACCCTGGACTCAACCCTCAGTAACCAGAAAACAGACAATGGGTGAGTGGGCTGGAGAGCGGGCAGTGTGGCTTACAGGGCTCCCATGGGTGCGCAGGGCTGGGCTCTGTCCCCAGGGCTGTCCCACCCTCGGAAACAGACAGAGATAAAGCAGAGCAGAAGTTCCCAGCCATCGTGGGGGAGAAAATGATCCTCCTCCCAGAGCAGTGCTGATGATCTACGGTGAACATAAGCCAGAAGCAGAGTGTGCCCATGTGCATAGGCCATGGTCAGCGGAGAAGCTTCCAGAATCCCAGGCTCACATTTCTAAGCCCCACCCTCGGTGCAGGGCAAGGCTGGCAAGGCAGATCTCAGGCCATGCTACCGCAGAAGGTGGGTGTGTGCACTGCAGGAAAGGCGCCGTCAGGATCAGGGGGTTCTGGGGCTCCTCCCTCTCACTCCCTGCGCTGGGCAGTTTCCCTGAGGCCCGGTTCAAGGCCAGAATGATTCCTTATTCTAAGAGCTTCATTGGCTGATTGCTGGTAAACATACACAGTTACAGAATTAGGACCATTGCCTGCTCTGTGACCCATTCCCGAGGTCATTCTCAACGCCCAGACCCCCGACTCTGCTTTATGTCCAAACCACGCTGCCTTTTCCTTTCACATCAAATTCTCTCTCTCTTCCTATTTCTCTCTGTTTCTCTCTGTGTTTCTCTATCTCTATCCCTCTCGCTTCAAGCATCTTTCACTGAGCAAAACATACTTAAAGTTGTGCCAGGGTTGTTGTGTAGCAGATACCTCTCTTTTCTTAAATATTGAATAACTATATGTCTTAGGGTGCATATTCTGTCTAGTCCTCAGTTAGGAGGACTTGGACTACATAAAGGAGCTGCCATGAATAGTTTTGAACAAGTTTTTGTGTGAACATATGTTTTTATTTCTTTGCAGTAAATAGCAAGAAATATGAATCAGATATAAATCATACAGAGCTTTTAAAAATGTTGTCTAACTGCTTCTCAAAATGACTGTAAGATTCTCCCCCCAGTGATTTATGAGGATTTCATTTTCTCCAAATACTCACCGTCACTTATAATGGCAAGACTTTTGAATTACATCCATTCTAGGGATATCTTGTTGTAGCTTTTAATTTGTATTCCTCCAGTAAAAGCTATATTCAGCATTTTTATGCATTTATTAGTATTTGTGTATCTTCTTTGTGATGTGTTTATTCAAATATGTTGCCCACTTTGAGTCAGACTGTTAGTATTTATATGTTGAGCAGTAAGTAGTTTTTATATATTCTGAAGAAAATCCTTTAGGATATATGTATTGTACAATATTTTTCCGACACTTGTACTAGTTCTTCCATTTTCTTTTTTGTTTTGTTTCATTTTTCATTTTTTTGAAGAGCAAAAGTGTTTTCAGCTTCCTTTTTTTTTCACTGATCTAAGAAACCATTGCCTAATCCAAGGTTGCAAATATTTTTACCTATGCAGTTAGTAGAAATTTCAGTTTCAGCACTTAAGTTTAGGCCTGTAAGTGATTTTAGGTTAGCATGTTGTTTGCAGATTGAAACAAGCGTGTAGGGTGATTTTTCTCGCGTGCACATCCGGAGTTCCCAGCAGAAGAGGACACGGTCCCCTTTACTGCACAGCCTGGTACCTTTGCTGAAAACAAATTACCCATCACGGTGAAGGTTCCCCGTAATGTAATTTAAACTCCTGTATCCTGAGGTGACAGCGCCTCATATAGATCAGCCGTGACAAAGACTGTACTACTAAGGCCAGTGTGCAAATCAGTGCACAGCTCTCGCTTTGAATCCATCAACTGCAATCTCAACTTGTGCATGGATTTATAACTTCACTTATCCTGAGTTTCTGAGCCCACCAAACTAAGATCCAACTGGGATACTTTTTCGAAGTAAGCGTAGTCTTGGGACGACAATTGGCAGCTAGGGGTCTTCTGAAACCGTGTTACAGAAACTTCCAAACTCTCACTGTCAGTGACTATGGCGGAGTTTGTCGAGCCTCACTGGTGTGGAAGGACAAGGAAGAATTCTAAGAAAGGCAAAGCAGTCAGTGGTGCACTGGTGCGTGCCTCTGTAACCAACCAGGCCATTCACGTCCAGAATCACTGAGTCTGCTCGGTGATGGTTCCAAACATTTCTACCAGTACCACTGAACAAGAGATACAGTTCTGTGTTTTCCATGAGCTAATAGTCTAGTTGGAGATGTAAATTAGCTCCTTTTTTAAAATACACAAGCCAGTGAGTCACACACTGAATGCAAAGGGTGGAGAGAGAAAAGGTCATAGAGAACAACTGGCAATGTTAGAAAAAATTTTGAAATGATGCTGTCATCAGTGAAATCAATTTTTAAAGAATATTATATAAAATTTGGGATTTGTAAACTTACAATTTAACAATTCCCCAACTACCCTAAGTATTAATATGTGAAAAAATTTTTAAATAATATGATTGCTGTTACCAACTGCCTTCTAGGTTTCAGGCTGTGAACATAATACCTACACATGCAGGGCTTTGATCAATATTATATCTAGTTCTTCCAACTGATTTAACAAACTGAAGCTACTATCGTAGCCACAGTCCTAACTCAACCAGTTTAGAATTTAAAAGTGAAACTACAAAGGAATATTAATTTCAATGATCATGTCCATGATGGAAAACTTTTTTTTGGGGGGGGACTAGGGATTGAACTCACAACCTCAAGCCAACCACACAGGCACTTACACTGCTGAGCTAAATCCCTGGTCCCAGTGGAAAACTTCTTCAAGCTTCCCTCTCCTAAGGGCTTCCTAGGAGCCCAGGAAGAACTCGTGTGGATAACAAAGTTGTCACTCCCTCCCCTCACACCCCGTCCTCAGCACAGGGCATGCAGTTACAGGCTGTAGGTGCCATCGCCTGCACGGCCAGCCCAGTCACCTCGCTTCGTGCCTGCGATGTTCTGTCACGGCCACTGACGAGTTCATGGTCATCTTCAGTCCTCAGCACTCATCAGAATTAAAAAATAAGTTAAAACTCAACAAACAAGACAAAACAGTATTCCCCACAGCTATATGCTGGGTCCTGGAGCTTCTGTGGGTGGAGGCACAGCCACTGTCCTGCAGTGACTAGCTGCCTGGACCGTAATGACCTGAGGGCTTAGGCGCCCTCCCACCCGAGCCCTTTCCACGCATCCCAAGACCTCTCCACGCAAGCTGCTGAGAGTCAAAGAATCTCATACCTCTCCCAGTGCCATTTCTTGCTCCAGGAGGGATTACTGAGGTAACCAATATTTGCTTTGGGAGAAAATGCTAAATTTTCCTAGTCTTGTTTAAGATCTAAGAAAATGAAAGCTAAGGTTTTTTTGTGTGTCAATTGCCAAACATCACATAGCAAACACAAAATCAAACTTAGCATTTTAAAATTCTAAGTCAATATTTTTCATTCTACTTTACCATTGGCCAAATTTCTAAAAATTAAAAATAAGGCAGTTCTGGGCAGACTGGACCTATCCACCTGACAAACACGCTTATTCTACTAAGATTTTAAAAGTGCCTGGCAGCAACATGCAAGATTTCTCATTCTCTCATGGGTTCTAGACTGAAAGAATCTTTGTGCAAACCAAAATGTGTCTGCTAGTACATTATTTATTAATTGAAGGTAAACCAAATGGCGGTAGGGTTTGCTCTGCAAACAAACTTGTAGACTTGAACACACAAAGATGGCATTTGAGGCTACAGGAAAGAGAAAGGCAAACCAGTGCTACCTTCCTGCAGTGAAAAAGCTCTTGGAGTGGCAGGCACTTGGCTCGGGGTTGTGGCCCCATCCCTAACTGAGCGCCTCTCCCGCGGGGTCTCTGCTTCTCTGTAGCTTCCTGCAACCCAGTGTGTCCCCCACCAGCTGGAGGGGGACATGAAGACAAGATGATGTGAAACACACATGGAAGAGAAAACGTAAGACCGATGCAACTGCTAATTCAGAGACCTTCTTTGGAGAACGGTTCAACAAGAACCATAGTACTGAGGACTTGGAAGGTGACTACTGACATCAGATAAATTGCAACAGTTAAAGGCACATGAATATATTTTCTTATTTAATAAACATTTGGCCTTGAGCCAGTTACTTACGTTCCACTTTCTCATCTATACACTGTGGGTAATAATGCCATGTATTACGATATACATTAAATATATTATTTATAATATACTACATGGATATAATAATGAATTAAAGGGCACCTTGGTCCTGTTATTTCCTAGAATTTCAATCCACTGCAGTGCTAGAAGCTGAGGAAACTGGCCTGAAGCTTTGGGTCTCCATGCATAGCTTCTCCTCAGACAACCTTGCTTCCCCCGCCTGATGCAGACAGAGTTCTCTAACCGATGCCAGCTCTGCGGATCCTGATCGGATTATTGGCACGCTGTGGAAATAAGGAAAGTTTATCTCATCAATGAACCCAATGTCAACCTGGCCTTTTATTCTAACCACACCTCTCTCAGTAACTGGATTCTAGATTTTCCAGCAAATTCCTGATCAAGTCGTAGATTACCTCCCTGCTGACCATCAGCTTCAGATGTTTGGGGACCTCTAACACTGGTGGGCAGCACCACAATCTCTGTTAAAGCCTGAAGGTATGGGGCGGGGCAGTTCACCCAGTGAAGACCTAGAAACAAATCTAGGTCGTATGTGTGAGCTTGAAAACGCGTTCTTAACCTTTACCACCTCAGTTGCTCCATAAGGAAAGTAGAAACATTATTTCCAAGTCATAGGGTATTAAGGATTAAAAACTGGTGGTCAACTTAATGCCAGCTAGATTATATCACCATGGTGCTGAGCATAGATGTTGCACCTGAGGAAAGTCGCCAGCATAGAGACGTGGAAAACAGGAGAAGGAAGGTGTTAGTGCGTTCAGGCGTTGAGGCGTCGTGGCTTCTCCTACATGTTGCTGTTTGGGCCATTGGTTCTCCTGGAGGAGCTCTGGTCCTCACATGGAGCATTGCTTCCTGGCTCTGGAAAGGAAGACGTGTGTCACTTGGTCTCCAGGATGAACTCGTCACGCTGGCTTCCTGGCATGTACTTGACTGTGCTTGTCGTCAGAGGAGCTCGGGGCCTCCGTGTCACTGAGGATGGCTGTGGTGCTTTTCAGGACATACCTGGTTCTTGTTTTGAGCATGATTTCTCGGATCCAGCATAGAAACCTCAACCTACCAGCACAGATCCTTCACCCCGCTGGCATAGACTTTCTGGCTTCCACCACTGATCTTTGGGCCTTCCCAGCATGGATCTGTAAAAGAGACTGGGGTGAGTCCTTCTCATGGGCTCTAGACCTCCAGTTGGACTTGTGGAAGGCATTGTCTTGAGCTTTGTGTCTTCATTTGGACTCATGTGGGACATTGCTGTGGGATTCAAGCCCTTGGCTAAATATTCTGTCTTTAGTGTTGTGGACAGATTCCCTGCATTTCCTTGTGCTAACTCTGAGTGACCATCATAAAAATGTTATAAACTCCATGTCCTGATTCTAATTGTTCTCCACACAACCCCTGACTACAACATAGGGTTACCAAAAAAAGAATCCCTGTTTTTCTGCTTGCTTGCATATTTCTCTAAAGAGAATTGCATTCTCTAGAAACCTGTTAAACAAGAAAAATATTTATTTACTGAAGGAAGTTTCTTAAAAAGCCTCTTGGACTAATAGATATGCTGTAATATGTACAAAGCCACCTTGCAAGAGAGACAAACAATTGTTGTTTAAGAAAAATAAAAAAACAGGAAGTAAGACGAACAAAGGAACTGAGATACCTAAATTTTTGTTTGTATCACCAACCTGAGAGATAGATCGTAAAGCACTGCTGGCATATTTCTGTCATATAAATTATGGATGTGATTATTGTTCAGAGTGGTGTTATTCTTATCACCCAGGTCCTAGTCACCACTTCCCCAGGTTTATGTTCTCTAGTCCTGTAAACAGAGAGGGCAGAAACAGTGAGCGCAGCTTTGCTTCAGCCTGGATTATAACTTTGCCTTTGCCTCTGCTCTAGAATGGCTTTTCACTGGTACCTGACTTTCTTTGTTCATTTCTGTATATCAGAGTCTCACTGATTACATTCACTTTTCATCAAAAATTTTACTCTGGTTTCAGGAATCGAACTCAAGACCTCAGGCTTGCCAGGCAGGCACCACGCCACTGAGCTACACCCCTGGCCCACTTTTCATCAATTTTATGGAAGTTCCATTTATTCATAATAAATAAATAATCCATCTAACAGGTAGCATTTGCTGAGTTGGACACACACATAGACCCATGAAGCCATATTCGGAAAGCATTGGTTGGCCTCAGGCTTTTCTCATGTGTCCCAATCCCTTGGCCCCAGCTTTTCTCCAGGAAAATGTCAGCCCGACTTTTGTCACCAGACAGTCCAAATTCTTATCACCAGACAGTCCAAATTTGTTCAGATTTGTCCATGAAAATATTCAAGTGATGTGAAGGATCACGTAGGTGGTTTTCAGATAGTGAGAATAATACAGCTCTGAATATTCACGTAGTGCTCTCTCAGAGGACAGGTACACTTTCATTTCTGTTGGAAGCAGACAGCCCAAGTGATGTGGGAAGCGTATATAAAGTTCAAAACTTCCGGTTTTCTTCAGCAGTTGTAACACGTTATATTTGCACATAAACTTGAACACCGTGGAAGAGTCCAGTTGCCCCTCATCAACACTTGGCATTGCTGGTTCTCGTGGAGAGCAGAGGCAGCCCACGAGATCCCTGCTATTTTGGAATAGAGATGAACATCTTATTTTGCATTTCTTATTTTGTCTTCTAATGACGTTTAGGTTTCTTAAGATCCTCCCTTCAGGACTCTGTGGAATCTCTCAAGGAATTTGAAGTATCTCTTCCACTGCATCTAACCCTTCAAGTACTGAGAATATCTTTTTTCACATTATATTTTACTGGTTTGTGCTATTTTTTTGGTCATGCTTTTAGATTTGTACTTTGTAATTTTTTTGCCCTTGATACATGAACTTGTCAAATATTCACTTTGGGAAATGATCCCTTAAAAAGATAAGGTATATTGCTTCACTCATGAAAACCTTACTATATTATTTGAATTAGGTGAATACAATTTTTACTAATTATTTTTACACAGACTCAAGATATCAAACTAGAATAGGTTCCATTTATTATTAAAATATAATCTACCCTCAGATCTTAGGATAATCACTTAAACTCTCCACAAAGACTTTAAAGTAATGACTTTCTGCCTAATTTCTATGAACTTCCTATATGAATTAGGAGTCATGCCTAATTTGTCTTGATGAGTTTGTTCTCAGGCTACCTAATGAATAAATGCATTGCTGGGGCTGGTGCACACACACACCCCGTCCCAGCCCTCCCGGGGCTGGTGCACACACACACCCCTAGTCCTCCTGGAGGTGTCCGCTTTACTGAGCTGCACACATTTCATGAGTGTTTGTTTCTATGGTCTGTGGAAGACAGAAAAAAAGAAAGGTCAGATATTTTAAACTATTAGATCGTGAAAAGAACATTGAAACAAAGAGGTACCTTGGAAACACAAACACAACCGTGTCTATTTAGTGAATGCGCATTTTAGTGCATATGCAAAATTTTTAAATGTGGGTTTTATCTGTGAAAACATATCTTTATGAAATGACTTGCATTTTTTTCTCTCAGAAGGGAAATATTTGGGGAAATTTGTTTTTAAAGACACAGCTTAGGAGAAAATTTGTTTTTAAAGACACACATCCTCAAAACAGAGGATGTCAGCAGCACCATTGCCTGCTCTAGTAGACGAGTGGGAGACTGTCCAAGACCACCATGGTAGGAATTCTCGTTCCACAGCAGGGATTCTCCCTGGTAAACATAAGCGTCTTCTCCATGTCTTCACACACCAGTTTTGCTTTTATTTTTGAATCTCTATGTGATCTGAAAGCTAAACAAACAATCGTGGTGGCCAAGGTCACACAATCCCTTAGAACATACTCAGGAAAGAGTGCTTAAGTCTTAACACTAAACATAGAGAAACCCTACTGCATCTGTTTCCAATGATGTACTTTTTTATTTCAAAGAGAATAAAACCAAGCAAAATAAAACAGAACAAAGCCAATCAAAGCAAACCAGTGTAAGCAGCACAGGACTTCAAAACAATACAAATCAATAATGGGTACCATAATGCTTCTTGTTGTCTTCAAAATAGCTGTAGATACCTTCAGACTTATTAAAAATCAAACAAAACAGAATGGAACCAATAAAAATAAAACTATGAATGCAATAAAGGACTTCAAAACAAGACAATAGTGAATCCAAAATGGCTAACATAATCTATCTTGCTGTCTTTAAAATAGCTGCCCACACCATCAGATACAACAAAATAATAAAACCCAATCCAAGAAAACAATGAAAATGATGCAAGAGTTCAAAACAAGATAATAGGGAATTAACAATAGCTGCCACCTTCAGGAGATCCCCCCCTAGATGCCACACTGTATACTGTTATCCTCTGGATGGATGATCAGACCACCGGCCTTAGACCTGCAAAGTCAGTGAAACACCAAACGCCACAAGCGTCAAATTGCATTTCACCTCCATAGCTATTGTTGCAGCCTGTGTTTCTCTGGATCAGCCAGCTGCTCATGGGTGGGTGGGGGCATGGGGGAATCCCCTTCTTGTTTCCCAACCTGCATGCTGGAAGGGGTTGGGGTCTGGCTCTCCCCAGCAGCGGCACCGGCACATGATTCTGGTTCATGGGGAGGTCTTGCTCCATGATGACTTCTTGTCCTCTTCCCCTACAGCCCTCCAATAATGTACTTGAAACCAACCAGACACACAACTTCTACTCTGGTTATACTTACTAGGAAACAACGCATCCCTTTATCTGTAGGACTTGAATTGAATTGGCCAATGTTTTTAAACAGATAGGGAGATGGGAAGAGTGGAAAGGTTATATAACTTGTTAAAGCTTACACAGCTGCTGGTGAAAACAGAAGTATAAACCAAAGTCTTTTAACTTCTATGCAAGCCAAATTAGTTACGGACTGCTAGCATAAGACTAGAAAACCAGCTGCTTGCCCAGTTAACTAGAGACCTATTCTTTTTTTTTCTTGTACCAGGGATTGAACTCACAACCTCACGTTTGCCAAGCAGGCACTTATGCTGCTGAGCTAAACCTCTGGCCTTAGAGACCTAGTCTTACCTGTGTCAGTGCTGTATATTATTGCTACCTCCAGATCTCACTCAAGAAACATTCAATGTAAGAACACTAGTGTATAAACACTAATTAACTCTTAACCTTTCTTTAAAAAGCTCACAATATTATAGGAGAATGTTGTAAATGTGCTTCTACATGACTATAATATATAATAGAAAGGTAAATAATGAGAAATGTGAGCAGAAATGAGTAAAGGTAGAAATTTAGGTTGAGTATTGAAGAGATGCCATTATATCCCTTTTTTGTCTTTTTGAGGCAGGATTTCACTACACAGTTGAGGCTGACCTTGAACTTACTTGGTAGCCCAGGCTGGCCTTGGCATTGAACTCACAATGATCTTCCTGTCTCAGCCTCCCAAGTTCTGGGATTACAGATGTGCACCACCACACCTGGCTAACAAGTACTTTAATATACATGTAAGTTATAAAACTATGTGTTCAATTTATGTGGAAAATCTAAGTCCTATGTTGCAGCAAAAATGTAAACAATACCTCCTGGAAAGACTTCAAAATTCTTTTTCAACTTTGCATCTTCAATATAATAGTCTATAGTAGCATATAGTAGGGACCCATAAATCTGAGTGGATTAATAAATGGCAAAAACATCTCAATATTTTTAATAGTCTGTTCACCCTGAACAGAATGCATAGCAGCATTCCCATCTTTGAATATTCATACTAAGTGTAAGAATTAATCTTTTTTGCAAACTCAACTAACAACTTCTATCAAACGCTAAACCATTTACGCATTGAGATTCCTACAATGTCTTAACTCTACACCTAGAGAACACACAGTCTCTTCTATCAGGAGGAACTAAAACCTTGGGGAATTAACTTATAAATCTGTTGGTATTGCAAATTCAATGAATGTTGTATTCACAGGTGAATCCTTTGATTTCATTTTTCTCCACAAGGCAGGCAATGTGAAGACAGAGGATAGACGATAAAAATTTATTCATGATTCTCTAGAGAAGCACTCTGCGTTACATAGAGAATTGGTTAATAAAAATGACATGATTGAGCTGAATATCAAACAAGAGAAACAAAATATATCACAAAGAGGGAGAGAGGAGTCAAGTTAACAATTTGTTAGCATTAAGGACATCTGGGCATTTGTTTTCAAAACCGGTATGTGAAACGATGACATCACAGAGCAAGATGTCAGATGCTTTGTGGAGAGGTCGCTTTCTCTTCAGTAAAATCACTGGGACAATTCATCAGAGTCAGATGGTTGGATGGGGCTCTTGGACATTCTAACTGTAAAAGTCAACAACCAACCTCATTATAGTACAAATAGCTTCCACGGGCCTCTAACACTCCGGGTACGTCGCATGCCTTCCCATGGTGGCCACCCGTGAGCCTCAGAGGATGGATCTCAGCTGGGCTGTGAAGCCTTCAACATTAGTGTGAGTAATGCCACATGTGTGCAAGAATGGACCTGAAATCAGCCGAGCTCAGGAATGGGAACGACCCTCAGGAAATGAAGAGTGACCTCCAGGGCCCCTGCCAGCTGCCACGCTGGTTTCCCTCCGTACCTGGGCAGCTGTCTGCCCACAGAGGTAAAGCTCAAGTTAAATCATTCACTAAAATGACGTGTCAGATGTGTCAGAACTTAATTACATTCTCCCATCATGAAACAAAAAGTAAAAAAGAAGGAAATAATAATCTACATGTTGATAACTCATATTTCTTGTTTTTTAAAAAATCAAAATCTACCTAAAGTTAAGACGAGTCCCCTGTCTGGTGTGAAGTCTTTCCTTAATGAGCTCACAATCTTCCTAAGTAACTGTACCACAGCACAATGGGTAATGGGGACATTGTTCCTTTAAAAGTTACATTAATGAATGGAAGTTTGGAAAAGGAGAAAAAAAATGCAGCTTACCTAATCTCATTGACATGAATGTGTTCTATATACTGCACATTCTCTCATTACCCAAGCCAAATAACAAGGACTCAGTAAGATATATATTTTTTGTTACTTTATAAATGACACCGAAAATACCTGAGCCTGACATTGTAAAGGCAATAAATTGAGATTTTAATACATTGTTAGCATAATGAAAGCACCAAAAGTGATATAAAAAATTCATGTGTTTTGCTGGAGAGAACAATAAAGTGGAGTTTTAATCAGTTGCCAAAGTGTAATCAATGAAATCAACTGCAGTTTCCAGAGAGTGTTTTCTTTAATGAGGGTTGGGAGATCACTAAGCTCTGTCAGTTTCTCTGAATTTCATCACTGGCTCCTCCTATCCTGCTAGTTTTATCTCCCTGAACAAAACCCCAGTAACACAAGCACTTATGGATAACTCGGCTATGAAAGGAGTTAAAAACAGTCTCACACCCAGGGTTCCCTCACATCTTTTAAAATGCCAGGCTGATAGTTCTGTATCAGAAACAGGATTTCACGACAGTGCAGTGATTTTCACTCAAGCTTCCACATGCACTGCCGCAAGCCACGCTTGGGAAAAGGGGGAAGAAAGTACATCGGAGGCTTCGCCCCTCCTCCATCAGGAGCACCTCTGAAGCACCTCCTTCCTGAAAGGGCCTTCAACTGCTGCTTCTCATGACAACTTTTTTCAACAAGAATCTATGTTCTCATCAAATTTATTTGCATGAAATATATACATACACTACTGGAGAAGCAAAATAACAGCAATAAGAGAAGATATGGAATATTCCAGACATAACTGGGAGGTTAATGTTCAATTTTCCCACTCATATCCCTGTCTAACCCGTAACATGTAAACAGACACCAAGGAAATGTACAGCAGATGAAAAGTCTAGGAAAGAGTCCCCGCTGCCGGAACAGCCCTGCTGGGAGGTTGTTCACCAGGATTCCTCAGGGTGGGCTCAGCCGCAGCGTCCACAGTCTCTGAGGGACGCACGGCCAGTCACTTAGCCTTTCAGAATGTGTTTTCTCATCTGGAAAAGTAGGATAACATTTAGGGTTGTTTGAGACTGAAATTAAATAGTAAATGTGAAAAGGCTGGGAGAAAAAGAAACATCTAGCATATAATGGCTGAATGTAAACAAATAAATGAACAAATTAAAATCACCACTTTTGATGGAGAATAAATAACAGTTGTATAACCAGCCAAAACAGTTCTTATCACCTTAAACATCCTTGTAAAAAACTGAAACACTGAAATTGTACTATATACTTAACACAATTTTTAAAATATAAAATTATAAAATTTACTAATTTTAAAAGAATCAAGGAAGTTCTTAAAAAGAATAATAGAAAGTGAAGATAGAAGAAAACAGAAAGAAAAAATCAAACACATCCCTATACTAGTTATTTTGGAGGAAGCAGACAAAATACAAACAAAGTTCTGAAAGAGTTTGGAGCTTCTATCTATTCAGGGGAAAATAGGGCTCTTTAGCACAATATTTTTAATTAATAAATCTGTCAATGGAATTCACTACATGAATTCTTACCAGAGGAGAGGAGAAAACAAATATGACATCCAGAGGGCCAAATTTTTTCTGTTACATTCAACGCCTATTTATATTAGTGAAGCAGAAATCCTGAAAAAAATAGTAAAAAAATATAAATATAAAAATACAAGCGTGGTTGACTTTTACAGAAAGTACGTCCACAGCCCACTGCAGCAGCCATCTTTCTTTAAAGTGTTTCTCACTAACTTCAGACACAAAGTAGAAATAACACAAGAATGACTTCTGGCACAAGCTCCTGCCTGGCAAGCGCCGGGTCACGTATTCAATCCCGGTACAAAAAAAAGAAAGAAAGAAAAGAGAAGAAAAGAAACAATGATTTCTTTTATACCTTCTACTGTACTTATCACCAATAAGGCAACCAGATAGAATTATATGAGGTAAGATATAAATTAAATTTTGCAATTTTTAAAACTATTAAGCAACAAATGCAAAATGTAAAACACAAAATTATAATACTAGAAAATGTTATATCTGACTTCCTAGGAAGCTCAAGGGAACTCACAAGAAAAACTATTAACATACAAAGAAGTATAGACTGCCTGGCAAGCACAAGGTCCTGAGTTCGATTCCTAGTACCAAAACAACAACAAAAATGTATAGCAACTTGGTAGTACACAATATCATTAAGGTATGAACAACATCAATTAAAAACAACAAACTTTATAATAAGAAAAATAAAATCATTTCCCACAGTAGCACATTAAGTATCTAGTAATCAAGCTCAAAAACTTTACAAAATCTTCCCAGAGAAAATCTCATTTAAGGCCCTAAGAGAAGACCTGTCTTGGTTTGTTTAGGCCACTATAACAAATCACCTGAGACTGGGGCCACAGTTTAAATGGTGATTATGTCCCTCAGAGACGCATACGGAAATGTAATTCCCCTGCAATGGGTCTCTGTGAGGTTATGGGGCCAAGCTGGCCCCAGCCTCAAGCAGAATACTAGTGCCTTTATCCAGGGCTCGGGCAAGTGAGTTCAGCCCTGGTTCTCCTCAACACTTCTGGCCCTGTGTGGCGCACAATGACCAGACACCCAGGGAGCAGGGAGCAGGGAGCAGGGAGCAGGGAGC
>PVLA01018609.1:0-14115 GCA_004027455.1 Hydrochoerus hydrochaeris
GGGCATCCTCCTGGGAGTGCACCTCCAGCGAGGTGGCAAGGACATCAGAGATGGACCTGGGGCAGGTGGGCAGCAGCACAGTGAGAGGCCTGGCCTTGCCTCCCACACTCACGGCCAGGGCACCTGTGGGGATGGACACGTGGGCCTCCTGTCCAGTCTGTGCGTGCTCTAGCCCACCCTCTCCACACCCCATGGGGTAAATTTACCCAGGCAGCCCTGAGCGCCTGACAGGGGCTCTGTGGGAGGGAGCCTTGTCCAGTGGTGTGACCACCTCTGCCTTCTTCAGGGCAGCTATGCACCGTCCCTCTGCCCGTCCCCACTGTCAGCCCCGTGGGGACAGAGACTGGTATCTGCTGTGTGGCTGCACTCAAGGGCACTGGGATGCTGGTCCATAAATATCTGAGGACGAGAGGACAGCAGGCACCTGTCCTGCCGTGCCCTCCTCTGGTGCCAGCTCATGGAGCCATGTGTTGCCCAGTTCTCTGGGCCTCTGCTGGGCTCCTCCTGTACCGGTGTGTGTGTGCGCATCTAGGGAGGCCAGGAAGGGGTCACCCGTACCATAATGTGAGCCGTATCTGTTGTGCTGCCAGGGTGACTCTGTGCCCTCAAATGACATTGGAACCCAAACAGCGGTGTTTCCATTCATTCCTCTTACAAGATCACATTTCATGCCTCAGAAAAATGCCTCCACGCGGTGCACCTTCACACACATTCGTGGATTGATGTACTCACCTACTCTTCCGTGACATGTGAGTGGGCCTGGGCCCTTTGCCATCCCTAGAATATTCTTCCTCCAGGTACACCCTGAAGCCCATACAGTGACTCTCCAATCTCTTTTACAAAAAACAGAGCAACCTTCCCCAAGGCCCAGTAAGGGTGGACAGAGCTTCCCAGTGAGGAAGGAGGATCATCCCTGAAAATCAGCATGGCTGCTACAGCAGGTCTTCCAGGGCCAAACTCAGGCTCCAGGCTTCCCGTGCAGACCCCATCCCTCCCTGCAGTGACCCTGTTAACTTGGTTCTTTAAGCCCCTCTCTGTTCAAACTGGCAGACAGAGGCAGAGAGAAGTACTTGGACACTGAAGACTTGGAGCCATGGGTGGCCAAGTCCTGCTGGTCAGCTCAGGACAGACCTCACCTCCCCGGCATCAAAGCATGTGGTGTGAAAATGTCACCCCTGGGGGTCTCCAGGAAGGGACAGCCATGGATGGGGCAGCTGTCCAGGGAGTCCTGCCCCAGGGGCTCCAGCAGGGTGTGCGGTGGACCCGCCTGCTTCGTCCTCAACACGCAGCCTCTCCTGGGCTCTCTGATTTCCAATCTGTGATGTGATAGTAGGGAGACACAGAGTCGGCGTCCCACCTGTCACTTAACCGGAGGGTTTGAGGCTGAAGCAAAGACCAGACTCCAAATGTCCATAGTAACCACTGGAGGGCCACAACAGAACAGGGATTCTCTGACTAAAAGTGAAGTTTCAGAAGGGACACCTAGAAATACGAGCATTTTCAGGCCAGCTTGTGAGCTGAGTAGAGCCTGTATGAAACTCCTTCTATGAAGAGCAACAGTTGATGACTCCTGAGACTCCTCCCATGGTGGAAGGTAGAAAGCAGAGGCTTAGCCTGGCTGGCCAAGCCCACTTATGAGGGCACACGGAATGTTCCCAGGTTTCTGATGAAAATTCTCAGGAGGACTCAGGCCCAGATCCTTATCCCTGTAAGGCTGAATGGCTGTGTGGTCTGCCTCATCTTTATAATGTCATCTAGACAAGGAGGTCCGTGACATCTGACCCGCAGGGCCCGGACAAGACCCAGGGGAGAGTAAGTGCCAGAGAAATGGACGGAGTGGCAAGGGCCCGATGACAGGGGTGAGCACAGCCCTGTGGATGTGACCATGTGTAGGAGCTGGGACAGGGTGGAAGGATGGTAAGGCTAGTGCCACAGGGACACCTGGGCAGGAGCTAAAATGAGGTGAATGGCAGGATTAAATCGCAACAGGAAGTGAAATAATGCAGCACCCAGGTCCCTTTTCTGATGTTCCCACCACCATGTGGACAGTGACCCTGCCCCTCCCAGGGTGGAGGTGAGCAGAGCAGATGTGGATTTGGGGACACGGTGCCCCAATTTCTTTGGGAGCAGCACCCTGGCCCACTGTCCACCTAGTCCTGCGGGGAGGTGGTGAAGGTGTTATCTGTCCCCGAGGGTCCTCTCTGTCCTTCTACAGCCTCAGTGCAGAGTCCCCTCTGCTCACACACACGCCCCACACCCCAGCTGGCACCTGTGGTTGTTGTGGAGTCCCAGTGTGTGTCACAGCCACACAGCACACAGGCCCCATCGCCAGCTCCAGGCCGATGTCCTGGGCGCAGCCCGTGGAGTCAGTGCCCAGCAGTTGGCCTGAAGCCTGAGGCTCTGCCTGCCCACAGTTGGTGTTGCTTTTGCCCAGATAACCTTGTGCTGCTGACACAAGCAGCTCTGTCACAGGCTTCTCCCCCAGGAGGACAGCAGATGGCTCTGGAGCTGTGGATAATCACTGGGCACTGCCCTCTCCTCATGCCAGCCCTGTCACGGGTGGGGATGTGGTAGGACCCCAGGCCACAGCCTCCCAGCTCTTGCTCCTGCCCGGAAGGAACTTCACTCAGCACCCTAAACTCCCACACCCACACCCACACCCACACCCACAGATAAAACACACACAGTGAGGAATAAAGGTGGGAGTTGTGCAGGGCACTCCAATGGTGGCTGGTCCTAAATGGACCTGTCCTGATTCAGTGGCTCTAAGTGTCTGGTGGTCAGGTCCAAGGAGACCTGATCTGGGCTTCCTCTCATCTTGGGTCCCGTGTTGCTGTATTATATTGCTTGTGTGTGTCTAACTTAGGAATTGTTAAAGTATGTTTTGAAGCAGTCATTTAAAGAGGTTCCTCAAAAAGCTGGGCTTGTAAGTCCCATTTGACCCAGCTAGTCCACTTCTGGGCATATTCCCAGGAGAACTGAAAACATCATACCACAGCGATACATGTGCACCCATGTTTATAGCAGCACAATTTGTAATAGCCAGATCTTGGAAACAACCTAAGTGCCCATCAACTGAGGAATGGATAAAACAATTGTGGTATTTTTATACAACGGAGTACTACTCAGCTATAAAGAATGATTACACTGAGATATTTATAAATAAATGGATGCAACTTGAGACCATACTTATAAGCAAAATAAATCAAACTCACATGTGTAAATACTATACCGTCTCCTAGTGTAAGAAATGGTAAGTGTATGTAAGATACAAAAACCTCAATAAATAGAGTGAAAGGATAAGAATCTACTCAAAGGGGAAAAAATAATATCTCAGGGAAAAGAAAAAATATCTTAAATTATATAAACATACTTAGGATAGCTCAGATGATTGTGCTATAAATTCTATAAGGTCTTGGAACAAAACAGTTAACATTCATAAGATTGGAACAATTGTGCATGTTAGTGTCTGGTGATCTGAGGAGCTCTTAAAGATCACTATGGAAAATAACAACCCTCATTATGTGTCTACCACATCATTTTGAAGGCCTCTATTGTCAGTGTTTTGGGCTCTTTGCTACTGTTATTTATTTGTCTTTTTTGTTTTGTGTTTTCCTAGTAATTTGTTTTGTTTAGTTTAGTTTTGTTTTTCCCTCTAATGCAGAAAGGATAGGTGTACATGTAGAGACTTATACATGCCTAGAACTTCTCCTAAACAGTTTATGAGAATCGACATTATGTGTGATGAAATGAACAGCTACTTTGAAGAAAAAGAGACATTATGGTATCCATTGCTGATTCCATATCATCATGCTGTGAAATCAGTAATGCTTTTTATTCTTTGTTTAGAGTGGTTTTAGCCTGGTTTCTATTATTTAATTTCAACACACATGAAGGTATGGACAGCTATTTTGAAGAGAATGAGAGATATAAAGGTAGCCATTGTTGATTTTTTCCTATTGTCTGGTTTTGAAGGCCTATAATGCCTTCATCACTCTGTTCTGATCAGTTTTATACTATTTTGTTTTGTATGAATACATTGTGAGTGAAGATGTGAACAACTATTTAGAAGAAAACAAGAGACACTATGGTAGCCAGTGATGATCTCCGGTTGTCTTGCTTTGAAATCCTGTGTCATTTACATCGTTTTCTTCTGATTGACTTTGTTCTGTTTTGTTATGTTTAGTTTTACCCTCTTTCTAATAAAATAAAATAAAAATAAGTATTTGAGTGTGTTTTTGTTTTATATTCTTGGTGAGGATTGTGAAACCGTCCTCAAATTTTTAGTGTTTTCTAGTTTGATTTTGTGTAATCAGGCTGAGAACAAGCTACTTACATAAATTTTATACTTTTGTCATAGAGAGAGTTTAAAAAGGAAAATATGAAAATTTTCACCAATCCAAAGTTTTTGTTGTTTCTCTTGCATATATGCTTTAGTCACTTTGCATAAAATTTATCATCATGTAGGTATTTGCATGGTTTCAGATTTTTATTTTTAATCTTTTAAATGAGATGGCTGAAAATATGCTATGGTATCCTCTCAGGACTTGGATAACTTAGTATAAAGAGATTTTGATCACTTTTTCTTTTTCCTAATTTTTTAAATACTAGAAATTGAACCAGGGCCAGACATTAAAAGACTTTTTCTCAAAACAGAAAATGCAAACATAACAAAACCCCTCAGTGACTGTATGTTCTGGCTTGTATCTCAGTTACCTGAGTTAATTCATGTGTCTGATCTTATTGTTGGCACATTACTACATACATGGACAAAAGTATTGTGATGTATCTACCTTTGATCTTCTTTCTCTAAATGACTCTTTGTAGTCTTCTGTAGCTCCATAAGAATTTTCAGATCATTTTTTCTATTTCTAGGAAAATGTCATTAATGTTTTGATAAGAAGGACATTGATTCTGCTGTTTGCTTTGGGTACATAGACATTATAAAAATATTAATTTTTCCAATCCATAACCATGGTATATCTTTCTTATTTGTGCCTTTTATTCATTCATCAATGTTCTAAAATTTTCAAGGAACATGTGACTTTGATTAAGTTCTACCTAAATATTCAATTATAAATTGAGTTCTGCTCTTTGTATTTGGGGGTATAGTTTGTTTGAGGTGTATAGAATTGGAATTCCCACCAAATCCAAAAATGGGCATTTGTGATGAATATGCACTTCTCAGATGAAGAAATACAAATAGAAAATAAATGCATGAAAACATGTTCAACACCATTGGTTATCCAAAAAATGCAAATTAAAATAACACTGAGATTCCATTTCACCCCAGAAAAAATGGTTATCATCAAGAAATCAACCAATAACAAATGCTGGAGGGGTTTGGTGGGAAAAGGAACCCTTCTCCACTGTTGACGGGAGTGTAGATTGATGCAACCACTGTGGAAATCAGTGGGGAGATTACTCAAAAACTAGGATTAGGGGTCCCATTTGACTTGGATATTCCTCTTCTGGGTATCTTCTCAGAAGAATTAAAAACATCATGCCACACCCATGTTTATAGCAGCACAATTTGTAATAGCTAAATTTTGGAAACAACTCAAATGCCCATCAACTGAGGAATGGATAAAAAAGATGTGGTTTTTTATATCATGCAGTACTACTCAGAGACTTTTATGGATAAATGGAAGCAACCTGAGACCATACTCATAAGTGAAATAAAGCTGACTCGCATGTGTAAACATCATGTGTCTCCATGGTGTGAGAAACTGAAGAGTAAATAAGGTCCCAAATGTCCACTAGATATTGTGAACTGGGACAAAGCTGCTTGAAATGAAAAAGGACCTAGGATTGGGGAAAGGGGAAAAGAAGGAAGGGAAAAGAAATACACGATAGTTATTCTACTACTTTTCTTATTTCACTGAAAAGAAAAGTTGTGCTAATATAATTTGGTGAAAAATTGTATGCCCATGTCTTGTACTCTGAATAACTTCTTTAATAATAACAATTCACAGTGTATTGACTATTGTTATTCTACTATTTTGTTATGAAATTTTCTTAATTTTTTCCATAAAATAAAAAAGCAATGGGATTATTATACTTGAATTTTGTACCCTGCATCTTCACTAAATCTGTTAAGTAATTCTGATGGTTTTTTTAGTGGCATCTTAAATTTTCTAGATACAAGAATATGTCCTGGGGAAACAGAGACAACTCGAACTTCTTCCACTCTGATTTGGAAGCCTTCAACTACTTGCAGTAGTTGTCAGTGACCAAGCCCTCGAGTACGGTGTCGAACAGAAGTTGCATGCTAGGCACCCTTGTCTTGTTTCTGACCTTAGAATAAAACCTTTCAGCTATTCCCTCACTGAGTAAGGTGTCAGGTGCAGGCTTGTTGTGCATGACCAGTGCTATACAGCATGCAAATAGTTCTTTTTCACAAAAAGATGCTGGGTTTTTTCAGATGCTTTTTCCCAAATATACTGACATGGTATTTTGCGTTTTAGTCTGTGAATGTGGTTTGGGACATTGAATGGGGTGTATATGTTGACCATTCTTGCACAGATGGGATTAATCCCGAGGTAGATTATAGTGTTTGAAACTTTTCATGTGCTGGTTAACTTAGCTTACTAGTATTCTGTCTATTTCTATGTCATTTCTATGTCTATATTCACTAGGAATACTGGCCTGAAGGGTATTTTTATTTTGCTTTGTTTTTATCACACCTTCCTCTGGCTTTGTTCTCAGGGTGATTTTATCATGTAGAATGAGTTTGGTAGAGGCTCCTTCCCTTCAGTTTTTTGGTAGACTGAAAAATGACTGGAATTCACTGTTTATTACACACTTGATAAAATACAGCAGGGCCTTTATCTTAATTAACCATGGGCTTTGTTGTTATAAAGCAGTTTTAATCCTGTATTCCTTATTGCTCTGTTCCTCTCTTTGTTTCCTTCTGATTCAGTAACACAAAAGGAGACTCCATACCAATGAGGAGTAGCTTCCCATTTTGCTTCCCATTTCCTGGCGACCTGAAATACCCACCTGGAGGAAACGGCCGGGGATTTTATAATATATACTCATGTTTTTGTGAGTAGATTTTTTTTCAGTTACATATTCTTCCAAGCACAGTGTCAGGTTGGTGGTCACACCAGAGGACACTGGGGAGGTTGGATCCAGGCCTCTCAGGCCTCCTGCCCTGCCCTTCCTACAATGTCCAAGGGCCCCTGGCCTGCTCTGTAAGGTCCTGTCCTGCTCACACTGTGACAGCGGAGAGCTCTACCTGGGTGGAATCTGTCCAGTCAAGGTGGGCTCTGGAGCAGGCTGATCTCCCAGTCCCAAGGTTCCGGGTGACAGAAGGAGCTCAGACCTGCAGGAAGAGCATCTAGCAGGGTGGCCATAGCCACCTCCTCTTCTGTCCAGCATGCAGCGTGAGAAGCAGGCTATGCAGCAAGACCTAGGCTATGCCGACCCTGGTTCTGACCCCTGACCCCTGGTTCCCTCCCAGGTACCAAGGTGTCCCCACCACCATCTGATCCTTCTTCCCACAACCTTAGGTCTGCGCAGAGGGCTGCTGCAGCCCCTGCCTTCTCTATGTGGAAACCTCCCATGTGAATTCTCTGGCCATGAAATTCAAGCTGTGTACTTCGGACCTGCAAATTCCACTTTTAGTTCATCTTAAACAATGAGATTTACAGACACACCTGTCCCTTTTTGCTTTGTTTCAGCTGTGAGTAGTCAGAAACCACCAGATACGGAAGAGCAGATGCTGCTGAGTCAACTATAAAATTCAAGTTACTGAAATTGCTCAAGAAAGGAGGTTCACATAGGTTGTGTCCAAAATCTTGCATAAGAAGCCAGAAGAGCTTACAGCCTGGCTCCCTCCCCACCCAGCAGGGGAGAGACACAGTCCTCCCAGGAACCTGAGGGTGGGAAGGAGGAAGACCTCAGGGGAGGCCACTCTACCTGGGTGAAGGACTGTGTCTTTTTTCCACCCTTCACTCATATAGAATTCATTATTTTGTTGTAGTTAATATTTCTTAAGATAAATGCACTTAAGAACTAAACGTGACAAACCTACTAAGTGAATGAAATGGGTGATTTCACATTGATCTATAGATAATTAAAAATATTCACATTAGGAAAATCTTCGTGTATCACTGACTTGACATATAAAATTTATTCTATTTCCAGCCATCTGGGGGAGCCCTGATGAATTCATTGCTGAGTTTGTCTCCCGGACTGTGTCTTTCTCTGACTCTCTGGTTCTCTCTTTGGTTTGTGCACACGGATTCTGGCACATCTCTGTGTGAGTGCAGATTGAGGTCAGAGTTTCACCTTAGAAACTGAGAGCTCCACGCAGGGCCCCGCACGCATCCGGGAATCTGCCCATGATCAGCGTCCTTGGCCTTCTTCCCTGTGTGTCCACCTCACCATCCCCACCGCCTTCCCCGGCTCCCGTGACCCACCCTGACCCACCGCGCCCTCCAGGTGCGTGGCAGTGAGGCTCCCGGTTCACCCCCACTCCAAGCAGTGCTCTGACATGGGTCTCGCGCGGGGCTCCTGAGCAGCAGTGTGGCTCCTGGGGGGCTGCCTGTCCAGCCTCAGCCCTGGGGGCTCTGCAGGGAGCCGCTGCCCGGCTCTGCTCTGCTCTGCTCCACATACTGGCCAGTGCTGGTCAGCGCCACGCGACCAGCCTGGGGGGGGGACACGGAGGCCTCCGCGATGCCTGCCTGCGTGTGTCAGCGTTGGAAGAGTGAGCGATTTACACACCCGTGGGCCGTGTGTGCGGGTTCCCTTTGGAATTACCAGAGTCTGTCTTTCCTCTGGTAAAATGAGAGACTCGGGCGACCTGTTTGGATCCCTGCACTATGGTCCTTACATTTTTTGTTTAATTTGTCTACCTTTGAACATTGCTCATGTTTCTGTTTTTCTGCACAATGAATCATGTTTTGTTTTGTTTTTTTAATCTGCCTTCTAACACTGAAATCCTGGAAAAGCTGTTCCAACATTCAAGGATCCATCCTCCTCCCACTCATTTCTCTGTGTCTCAGCATCCCAGGCGGCCCCAGCCCCTCAAACAAGTCCGTCCCTCCACGCTGGCCCACAGGGGTGCATTCAGTCCCCACCTCGGGCTCTGCCTCAGTGGGCTCTGGGTGGTCCACTTCAGCCAGGTCTAATATGGGCTGGTCCTAACCCTAACCCTAAGGCTACCGGAGGCTTCTTCTCTGCACTGTCAGTGGCTGGGCCATGGAACTGGGATGGACAGCTGTGGGGATGCCAACACCCTACCTGGCCCTGTGACATTCATGGACTCTGAGATCCCTGTGAGTGGATAAAAGTTTGAGTTTGAGTAGACCCACGGCAGGGCCCAGTAGCAGACCTGGAGCCCCGTAAAAACACCTCTGCCTTGAAGACAGACCCCGGGGGGAGCGGAAGGGACCTGTGGGATCATCACCACCTTCCACCCCCCTGGCCCCGCCAGGAACCTGGTGCATCCAAGCCCTGGACTGGTTTCCCTTACCGTGGACCTGGCCTGACACCCAGGGCTCTTTCTCAGTGCTCACTCTGCTCTGTCTGCCTGGGAGCAGTTCTATTTTGTTGTTTTTCATACAGCTGTGTTTACATGTCTTGTTGGACCTTTGACTCAACTCCTGGAAATGAACTGACATCTACCTAGGGAGAAGTCCTGAGCCAGATGTCCTACAGATGTCCTCTGTCCTAGGGAGAAGATGTGAGCAGCCACAATCGTGACAGTCTGTAGAAAGGAGCCACTGGAAAAGAGGGGTCCACTGGAAAAGAGGGGTCCACAAAGTCACTCCGCGCTGCACTCCGCTTTCTGTTCTTACTGGAACGTGCTTCCATTCCTCATTTTTTAAATGGTTGTATTAAAATAAAATAGATATAAAATTCCACACATATAATTAAACTATAGAGTTGCATAAGTTTTGACTTGAATATTCTCACAAAACCTTGAACATAAGAAAACAAAGAAATTATCAATCTCGAAAGATTCACTGTCCTCTTACTGTGCCCTCCTACATATCTCTGTCCTGTCCCCCTTCTCTGCAGGCAAGGGCTGACCTGCCTTCTGTCTCACACATGGGTTGTCATTTGCTACAAACGCATACAGCAAGCATAGACCATGTGGCCTCTCTGGGTTTTTTCAGCAGGCATAATTCTTTTGAGATTAATCCATAGCCACCATTCTCCTGTCCTGCTGAAGAGAGCCACGTTGCATGGGTTACCACTGTTCATTTGTTCAGTTATTCACTGATGCTTGCATTTTAGTTTTAAGTTATGCAGAATAAATCTGATGTGACTATTCCTATGAAATCTCTTTATGAGCTTCTAGAGGGTTAGATGGGAAGATTTATAGGATAGTTAAGGGTCTGCCTCTTACATGTACTGCTCGAATGATTGCACCACGAGCAAGGCAGAAGGATTCTCATTCTTACGCTGCCTCATCAACACCTGTGTGTCCAGTATTTCATTTTTGCTCTTTAAAAGGTAAACTGTGCTATCTCCTTGCAGGATGAATTTTCACTTAGCTGATAATCAATCCTTCTAAGAAATATTTATGGGTTTAATTGAAGCCCAGATGTGTTCCATGCTAAAATATCTTTTCCAATCCTGTTACCTGTACTTGCAACTTTTAACAGAAATTCTCATTGCTGTACCTACTATTTCTTTTATGGTATGGAAAGAAGTTTCCCTCAAATGTATGACTTGTAAATATTTTATCGCAATCTGGGCCTTGTCCTTTCATTTTGAAATAAGGTCTTTGATGACACCTAATCCATCATTTTTTGTTCAGTTATGAATACTACTCATGATGTTTCCTGTAGGGAATTTCTACCTAAGCCTTGAGCACCATTGTTTTTTCCCTTTGAAACATATACTAGTTCTTTTCCTATGGCTGGTTCACAGTACCCAACACTACAGCTTAAAGCTGGGGAGGTTTACACTGGCTTACAGATTCAGTGGGATGAGTCCATGGTCAACTCTATGCCCGACACCTCATTGTGGAAGTGATGTCAAGGGAGAGGCTGCCGACCTCACGGGAGCCAGAAGCACAGCACAGGGAGGAGCCCAGGACAAGTGTATAAGCTCCTAGACCTCACCCCAATAGACTGCCTCTATCAAAGCCCACCTCTTAACCACACACTCACCATGGCAAACTCATTGTTAAGAATGGGGCCCACATCACCCTTGAAACCCCTGAGACTTTGGGTGACAGTTTACAAATAACCCATAACCAACTGGCATAGATTTATGTTTTCTGTTTTGATCTTTGATCATCTTTGAGTGTTCAGTCAATCTTGATATGGTAGAGGATAAGGATTAAAGATGATACTGTTTACGTGGCCCTCACTGGACCATAAACATGGATGACATGTGACTGGACATAGTTGTCTAACAATCTTACTTTTTTTCACTGAAGTGCCTCTGCACCATTCTTGAAAATCAATCAGTTCATATTTCTGCAGCTCCATAGGACTCTGTTCTGCTCCTGTCACCTACCATATCTGGTTTTCGACTATAAAACATCTATCCCTGAGCGCTCTTCAGTTGCATGTGTAAACTGGGAGCTGTGTTATGGCCTCATCATTTTACCACACATATATAAAGATATTGAAATGCGTTTTATAAATCAATGAATCTAGGATAAAACTAGGATTACCTGGGATTGGTGGCCAAGGAACCTCGTGCCTGGCGAGGAAATGACTGTGAGCAGAGCCACCTCAGGCTGGCATCTGCCTGGGTCTTCAGACATCCAGGCTGCCAGGTTCCTCCCTAGGCTTCAGGAGCCCTCCTGGCGCCTCAGTTTTCCTCAGTTGCCTGAGAGCTCAAAGTATGGTAAACTGAAACCCAGAATCCATCAGAGGCAGTGAGGAGGGAGCCAGGCCCAGCACAACCCCTGCAGAGGGCAGCTCCCATGGCCTCCTTCTGCAGGTCATTCTCCATGGGTGGAGCCCTGTTGCTGCTGCTGGCACCGTGAGAGAGCATGAGGCCAGAGCAGGCTCTGGAGCCCACCGGGGCCTCAGGCTCCTCTGACGTGTCCTGGCACCAGTGTCTGTGTGCGGGCGTCAGTGTGGCCCTCTTCTGATGACCAAGGAAGATCCCTGCTGCTGGCGCTGGGCCAGAAAGGCAGGGCGCCCAGGGTACCCCTGCTAGCACAGTAGGACATGTGGGGAGCCACAGACTGTGTCCTGCCACCACCTGCCCAGGACAAAGTCCCACACTATGCTTCCCTGTTCTGCCCTTGCCTACCCCCCGCTTCCCAGGCCCTTCCTTGTCCCCCAAACCTCCCAAGCCTTGAGGTGCAATCCAAGAGGATCAGACTCTGCATGTGCAGATTCCCAGTGTCCAGGAATCCCTGGTCTCCCGTAGCGTCCAGTGGGTGCGGTGGATGGAAGAATCAGGGCTCAGACATCTTCCCACTGCAGTGGGGTTTTGTAGTCCTGCTTTTCTTTCCTTCTCCTCCCATCCCCTCCCCATCCACCCATCTCTCCTCCTCCCGTCTCTGTCCTCCCTTCTTCCAACAGCTCACGGCTGGCCCTGTGCTGGACACGGGTGGTCGGGCTGATCTGTGCACCCCCAGTCCCTTGCTGTCCCAGGGAGAAGCAGGTACTCCAGGGATGGCTGATTTGTTGTCAGACAAATCAAACTGGGAGTGACGTGCTGTCGTCCTTGGTCCAGGGCCTGAAGCTGAAGCTGCCAAGGGCCCTGTTCTTGGCTCATGATGGCCTCTGGCAGCTCCCAGGACCAGGTGCTCTCCAGAGGCCTTAGGGGGAGGAACTGGGTCTCAAAGCCAAGCTGGAAGCTCCTGACTGCAGAGCAGCCCACGGGCTGGCTCGTGCCCTGGGTCCCTGATATGAAGCGAGCAGATCTCTTCTGAAAGGATCCAGGTGGGTGCTGAGTATGTGGCATTGGCTCATTGGTGACAAGCAGAATTTACCTGGCCCAAAGCCCAGGGTGGGTGTGCATGACCACATAGCTGGGCCCTCAGATTTGGACCACATATGGGCAGAATGTGAAGGAAGGGTGCACCAGCCCACCTGGCTCTGGGGACACAAGTGTTCCAGTAGGGCCACATGTCCTTTACCCGGTCCCAAAACCAGCCATTCCTTTGGGCCTGGGACTGTGTGGCTCTGTCATAAGGTCTGGATGTGATGATCAGTCCTGCTGCCGCCATGACCCTGGGTCCTTCAGGAGCAGGATAGAGGAGGTGCCGGGGGACAGCTGTGTACACTGCCCCATGGGACGTGCCCAGCCCCAGTTCCTGGCCCGCAGGGGACAGGGTCCCCGCCTGGGGCTGTCTTCCTTTGCTTGGGCTGAAGGCTTCCTCACCTGGCCTGCACACTGCTGTCAGGCACACGGCCTAGAGCCCGAGACCCAGGTACTGTGGGGCTGAGAAGGCGAGTGTGGTGGGAAGGGACAAGTGTCTGCAGTCAGGAAGGGGCGGCTGTGTCCTGAGGGGCTGTGGGGTGGGGGGTCACAGGAAGGGGCGGCTGTGTCCTGAGGGGCTGTGGAGTGGGGGCCACCGTGTGTTTTTCTTCTAGGCCGCACTGATGCTGAGGGGTAACGTGTACAAGCAGGCTTCCTCCAGGTACCCGTCATTCTTCCCTTTGCCACCTCTTCTCCCCACAAACACTTCCTGGGAAGCTGTGTGCATCTGGCAGGTGGGATACGTGTCTTTGGAAGCCCTGGCTAAACCATCTCCGCCCCGACCTCTGCACCCCAGCACAGTCCGCAAAGCTCCTTGCGGAAGGTGTATGGTAGAGGATCTCAGGATCCATGGTCACTGGGTCAGGGGACACCAGCTTCAGGCTGCTGCCCACACCAGTTGGACTGTTCCTTCCGAGTGGCTTGAAGCCTCTGGATGGAGCGATCCATCGTCGTAGTCGCTTCCAAGTGCTTTCCCTGTGCGGGGTCCTGCGTTTGCGGCCTGGAGACCTGGCAAAGCAGCACAGCATGCTGGCTGTGACTGTCCAGCCAAGTGACTCAGGAGGCTGCTGTCGCAAGACTGTGCTGCCCGGTGACTGCTGGGTTCCAGGTTCTGTCTGGACCGGTCACAAGGGAAGTGAGGTCATGTGCTGGGGTCCATAGGCTGAGTCCCCCTCTGATAAGAAGGCGCCGTGGCCCTTTCTCTCC
>PVLA01018610.1:0-14103 GCA_004027455.1 Hydrochoerus hydrochaeris
GCCACCACATGGGCATAGGACACTACAATAAGCACTAACGGTGTCACAGCCACAAAGGCAGCTGCTATAAAGAGCAACTGCTCATTAAGTTGTGTGGTGGAGCAGGAGAGCTGGAAGAGCTGAGGGAGGTCACAGTAGAAGTTATTGATTATGTTGGAGCCACAGAATTTCAGGGTAGACAAGGCAACAGTTTGGGTCAGTGCATTGCTGAAGGAAAAGGCACATGACATGCCCACTGAGGCTTTCTGCATTCCCCAGCTCATGCGGGTGCTATAGGTAAGGGGCTGGCAGATGGCCAGGTAGCGATCATAGGCCATGACGGTCAGCAGGAAGCAGTCTGCTCCAACCAGGAGGTGGAAGAAGAAGAGGTGTGACAGGCAGGCTCTATAGGGAATGCTCCTGTCATTGGACAGGAATTGCCTCAAAAGGACAGGAATTGCCTCAAAAGGGCAGGAACTGTGACAGTCATGCTCCCAATATCCAGCAGAGACAAGTACTTCAGGAAGAAGTACATGGGAGTGTGGAGTTTGGGTTCAGTGAGGATGGCAGCCAGGATGCTGAAATTGCCCCCAACAGTAGCTCCATAAGCAAGAAGGAAGATGACAAAGAGGATGGAGTACAGGGCTGGAGAATCAGTTAGGCCCAGCAGGACAAAGTGAGTCACAAATGAATCATTTTCTGGGACTCTCAATTCCATCTCTCTACCACCAGCACCACAGTGAGCAATGTTCAATGAGTCTCAATGGTGTTTTATGGCCAAAGGGATCTTAATAACAACCACCAAGTGTAGCAATGTCAAGGGAGACCAGTATGTCAGGATGTATAGAAAGAGAAAGAAAGGTAAATATTAAGGTATAATACAAAAAGATTGATAAATATGACTCTCAGTGTATAAGAACAGACATTGGACAAACTCAATCAGAGATAGAAAAAGTGCTACAAATGTCTTCAGATGAGGAACAAAAATTTGGGAACAATTCTGACATTTGTAAGTTAGAAGGAAGAGTGTTTTTGCTGAAGCCATAGTTCCAGAAAGGAAATTACAAGTTTTCACATGATGGCAAGACTTTTGTCTCAGTATACAACATACCAAAATGTAAAAATTGAACTTCAGAAGCAGAAGGAGGGAGAGTCCAACCTAAGTGCCTGCAATCTCCACATACACGTGTCTTGATATTAGTCACTCATGGTACCCTTGTGGGTTGGTTCAGGAATTCTCAGGTACCAAACTTTGATGTTCTAGTCCTATATGTTAAATGGAATACCATTTTATAGGGTGAGGGCCACTGCCCTTCTTTCCATATGCATAAAATCACCTCTACATTAATTAAAATACATAGTATAATATACAAATGCTAACATAGTTGTTGTCATGTATTATTTAGGGAATAATGGCCAGAAAAAATGTCCACACATGTTCAGTACAGAAACAGATTTTTTCTGAGCATATTCAGTCATGCATAGTTGAATACATGATGTGGGACCCACAAATATGGAGAGTCAGGTCTAAGTGATGGCAGTGTTAAGTTGACTACTGTGGTTAAGACTGAATGATTGAAAGTGAATTCATAAACATTAGTCTGAACTCTTCAGGAAAATAGGAAATTCAGTGAAAAATATTGAAACTAAATGAAACATATCTTTAAAGACTTTTCCCACTACTGAACTGCACTGCCAACTCTAAAAATTTTGTACATAATAGTGTTCTGTGGCATTTCTCTGTATAGACTCTACGAAACTTCAGCTCTCAGGTATGAATATTTTACTGAATAAGAAGAATGGAAGGAGAATTTTGAGCAGGATGAAAATTTATATGCCAAGTTCCCAATTAGTGTCTTGGGCTGCTCTAGTGTTGACTCATTGGATCCCCAGCTGAATGTTTTCAGAGCTGGATTCATAGCCCTTCACATTTATGTCTCCTGATTCTCATAGGTCATCTAAACCACGTGCTATCTTGGGTCTGGTGACTAGCTAAGAGCCACAAGTGACCCACAAGCATAGCCACTTACATGTTTTGTCCTCAGCACCAAAGTGGTCACTGTCATGAAATACACAGAGATCTACTTTAATCTCTGGCTGAAAGATAAATACTAAGTCATTCACAAAAAGCCTGCCTCACAGAATAATACTGGAGTTGGAGACCACCAAGGCAAGGATATGAGCCAAAGAAGACACTTTCTGATGAGCAGTACCCTCAGGAACACATGGAGTCAGTTACCATCGATAGTCCAGTCTTCCGTATGGACAAGTTCTTATCTTTACCTGAAATGCAGATTTCCAGAGTTGAGCTTCCTTTCTTCTCAATGACCTGTTCCCAACTAAATTACTTTTCTCTGACCTTCCCTTCTTCCAGTAGGTAGAGCTTGAAAGCTTAGCATTTTCTGGTTCTTGCCTCTCTTCATTCTTTCACTGTTAAGCACCCAAGTCCTGTTGGAGCATTTGCTGTGGGACAGAAAGTTCTTCCAGAGGTACAGTTCAGGTGTGGAAGCCACACGGGGAGCACACAGTGAGGGTGTGGGAATGGCACTCGACCAGGGAAGGGGACTGGTATTCTTTGCCTAAAGGAGCCATGATAGCCACTGACCCCGACAGAGCTGAGAGCTTATAAATGCCAGAGACAAAGAGACAAACAACTGTGCCGGCACTATTTCACATGGGGATTTTTCTCCTTTTTACTCCTTAGAGTCCCCAGCAATTGTCCCTCCAGAGGGATCTGAAGCTGGCTTTAACCAATCATAACAGGCTCTAGTACCTGTAAACCTGTTGTGAATTTTCTCAAAATGTTTACAAGTATGATCTTCATGGATATGGCAAAATTCATTCTTTTTTTAAATATACATACTTTAAGTCACTTATAAACCAGCTTTTTATGTCTCGTACTTTTTATTTTTTTGGTGCATGTTTACAGTACATGCAGCTTACAGACATCTTGGGGAGTTAGCACATATTCATAACAGATCTTGTTTAGTATTTTATTATCCTCTTTCCTCACCTTCACTCCCTCTCTAATTCCCTTTTCCCCATTTTCCTTCTTGTTAATGTTATTAATCTGAGCTCATGTTTATGGTATGTACTATCCATATTCATTGAAGTTACTAGGGTCTTGTCCATGGCATGTCTTCACAATACCTGTTTCCTCATCTCTGCCCTCTCAGCCCATGCCCCTCATCCCCTGAACTCCTCCCAATCAGCAGGAGATCCATCCTTCTGTCTCCTTCTATCATTTTTATTTTTCTCTTAGTTTGTACTTTACTCAGATGAGAGATGCCATATATAAACTTGCATGTCTGAGTTATTTCACTTACATTATGTTCTCCAGTTACATACATTTTCCTGCAAATGTCCCAAATTAGTTTTTTATAGCCAGCTAGTATTCCATTAGATATAGATTCCACATTTTCTTTATCTAATCAACTGTTGATGGAAATACAGGCTACTTTCAGGATTTAGCTACTATACTGTGCCACTGTAAACACTGTTATGCATGTATCATGCCTTAAGATCTTTGAGCAGATACCTAGAAGATATTTATGTGGAGTTTCTAATCTTGGTTCTTTGAAATATCTCCATACTGATTTCCATGCTGCTTGTACTAGTTTATATTCCTATAAACAATATAGAAGGTTCCTTTTTTACCACAGCTATGCCAGCTTTTTAAATTTTATTTTCTAATGATTGCCATTATTTGTGAAGTATGATGGAATCTTAGGATTATTTTAATTTGCATCTCTATAATGGCCAGAGATATTGAACCTTTTTTCATATAGTTTTTGACCATTTGTATCTCATTTCTGTGAATTGTCTATTCATTTCACTTGCTCATTTCTTGACTGGGCCTTTAATTTTAAGTGATCAAAGATTTCAAGTTTTTATATACTTTAGATATTATCCCTCTGTTTGAGGAGTAGCTGACAATATTTTTCACATTCCTCAGGTCATCTCTTCACTCTACTGATTGGTTCTTTTCACACTAAGAAGATTTTTTAGTGTGATATAACCTTTTTTGTTGGTTCTTGCTGTTATTTCTTGTGCAACTGCTCTTATGCTTAGAAAATCCTTTCTTACACCTAAGTCTTCACTTGTACCTGTTTTATCTTCCAGTAGGTTTAATATTTCTGTTTTAATATTAAGATCTTTGATCTATTTTCATTTTAACTTTCACTCTAAAAAGAAGCAGGGGTAGCAATTTTAATCTCAGACATGGTAAACTTCAAGACAAACTGACTGAAAGAAACAAAGAAGATCACTAAATGCTATGTAAGACAGCAATTTACCTAGAAGATACAGCATTTATAAATATTTATGTACCAAATATTGGAGCACCCTATCTTCATAAAAGAAGTACTTCTGAGATTAAAAGATTAAAAAAAACACTAACACAATCATAGTAGGAGATTTTACAACCTTACATTCACAGGGAGTTCATTAAACAAAAAAAAAATTAAAAGGAAATATTAGAGCTGAGCCACACCCTTGAAAGTATGGATTTACTTGATATTTACAGAGTATTACACCCCTTTACCACAAAAATATACATTTTCTGAAGCACACAGTACTTTTTACGAAATAGATTGCATACTAGTCTTCAAAGCTTGCTTAAGTAAATGTAAAATAATTGAAATTATTCCATGTATACTATCAGATCACTGTGCAATGAAAATAGAAATCAACAACAGAAGAAATCACAGAAAATGTACAAGCTCCTAGAAAGTTAACAACCCAATCTAAATAACTGAGTCACAGAAGAAATCAAAGAAGAAAATTAAAATTTTCTGAAAATTAATGGCAATGCCTTTTCAATTCACCCAAATCCCTGGGACACTATGAAAACCATTCTAAATGTTTGTTGCAATCAGTGCTCACATTAGGAAAAGAGGACAAGTGACTTTGTGAGAGGATGAGGAAGACACTGGGGAAATCAGGGGAAAGGAGAAATGGAAGAAAGGAAAAGATTACATATATGAAGGTACACACATATAACTGTATGTATATATATGTTCTACACAGATAACTATACTACTAACTCTCTGCTAGTTCATCAAAAAGAACAGATTGTGCTGTCATTGTTTGATTGTTTGATCATTTTTGTGCCTAGATCTTATAACCTGAATCACAAAGATAACAAATGCAATATATTAACTAGTAACTTGTATCAATTCGTTACCTTTTTAAAAATTCTGTATTATTTCTATCCTTTTTTCTGTTTTGATTTTCTAAAATAAAAAAAACTTTTAAAAAACTGGATAAAGACCCAAGTGAAAAGGAAAACTCTAGGCCAGTCTCCCTAATAAACAAAGAGGCAAAAGTCCTCAATAGATATCAGCCAATAGAATGCAGCACATCATCAAAAAGATCATAAATCATGATCAAGTAAGTTTCTTCCCAGAAATGCAAGGATGGTTCAACATACATAAGTCAGTAAGTGTACATAACATAAACAGAAGCAAGGTAGAAAAAACACTACATGTATAATCCTATACATATATATATCCTTTCTATATCAGAGGGAAAAACAAACAAAATAAAATATGAGAAAAACAAGAAACAAAAGAGATAAATAAATGACAATAATGAGGAGCCTCCCAAAAATCTTCTCTTAAGAGTTTACAAGAATTGATTTTATTATGTGTGATGATATCAACAACTACGTAGAAGAAATTGAGACATTTTTGTAGCCATTGCTAATTTCCTATCATCTTGTTTTGAAGTCCACTAATCCTTTTATTCTTTGTTTTGATTGGTTTTAGTCTACTTTCTAAGATTTGATTTCAATATGTGTGAAGGTATGGACAGCTATTTTGAAGAGACTAAAAGACACTATGGTAGCCCTTGTTGATTTTCCTATTGTCTGGTTTTGAAGGCCAGTAATGATTCCATTGTTTTGTTTTGATTAGTTTTAAACTATTTTTTTGTTTGAATTCATTTGGTGTGCAGGTATGGACAACTATTTAGAAGGAAACAAAAGACATTATAGAATCCACTGTTGATTTCCTGTTGTCTTGTTTTACAATCCTGTGTTGATTGCATTATTTTATCCTTTTTTCTTTTCATTTTTTTATTTAAAGAGAAAAAAAACAGGAAAAAGGTAGAAATATTACCGAATTTCAAGAAAAGAAGATAAATAGTAAGAAATCACTAGTTGATACATTACACATTGTTCTTTTAGAAATAGTTATTCAAGTTATAGGATTAAAGCACACAAAGTAGGCACTAAAGCAGTGAGAGTGCAAACAGATCTGTTCAGCAATCCAAGAAAAAGTTAGAAATATGGTCATCAATCCCACACATCTAAACATACATGCAGCTATATCTTCCATAGAGCTTCCTGTTTCCTCTTTTTTTACAATAGCAATTATGCATTTTTAAAATTTTATTTAAAGAGAAGAAAAAAAGGCAGCAATAATACAGATTTCTAAAAGAAAGAAAGAAAATGAGAATCAGAAAAACCCCACTAAGAAAACAGTAATTTGTAAATTACATATTGTCATCTTGGATGCAGTTGTTCAAGTTACAAAGTTAAGGGTACATAGTAAATATTCAAACAGTCAGAATACAAACAGTTTTACTCAAAGATCCAACAAAGATTCGGCACTATGGTCATCTATTATACACACTCAAACATACATGCAGTTATATCCCTTAGAGCACTTTCTTTTCCTCTTTTTTTTACTATAGCAATTACACATTTTGGTTTTATTACACTTGTAGTTCTTATTTACTTTTTACACTAGAGACACAATATGATATTTATAACAATGATTCTTATTTATTTCATTAATGAGGATAGTCTCAAGTTGTCTCCATTTGCCTATGAAGGCCTCAAGGTGATCCATTTTTATAGCTGAGTAATATTCCATTGTATAAAAATGCCACATCATTTTCATCCACTCTGCAGTTGATGGGCATCTTGGTTGTTTTCAGGATTTAGCTATCACAAATTGTGTAGCTATGAACATGGGTGCACATACATCACTGTGATATGAACTTTTCAGTTCTTTGGGAAATATGCCCAACAGGGGGATAGCTGGATTGAATGGGACTTCTAATCCTAGTCTTCTGAGAATTCTCCATATGGATTTCCATAATGGTTGCACCAGTCTACATCCCAACCAACAGTGGAGCAGTGTTCCTTTTTCCCCGCAGCCTCAACAACATTTGCTATCAGTAGATTTCTTGATGGCAGCTATTCTTTCGGGAGTAAGGTGGAATCTCAGTGCTGTTTTAATTTGCATTTCTTGAATGACCAGTGACAGTGAACATTTCTTCATGTATTTATTTGCCATTTGTATATCTTTCTCTGAGAACTGTGTGTTCATCTCAGATGCCATTTTGGAGGGGGTCTTTGAATTTGGGGGCTTGATATTTTTCAATTCTTTATATATTCTGAACACAAGTCCTTTGTCTGAGGGGTTACTGGTTAAAATTTTTTCCCACTCTGTTAGTTTTCTTTTTACTCTGTTGGTGATTTCCTTTGAAGTGCAGAAACTTTTCAATAATATGAAATCCCATTTGTTGATTCTTTAAAGTGTTTCCCATGCAGTTTGCATTTCGTTCATCAATTCTCTGCCTATCCCATGTCTCCAAGATTTCTACCTTCCTTGTCTTCCAGTAGATTTAGTGTTTCTCTTTTAATATTGAGGTCTTTGATCCATTTAGACTTTGGATTTTGCATGGTGATATGCATGGATCTAGTTTCACTCTTTGGCATATAGAGAGCCTATTTTTCCAACACCATTTATTAAAGAGGCTATCCTTCTTCCAGTGGATATATTTAGCCCCTTTTTCAGGTACCAGGTGGTTTAGTGTATTTGTAGTTGTGCTTGCATCTTCCAATCTGTTCCATTGATCATCAGGTATATTTCTTTGCCAGTACCACGCTGATTTTATCACTGTGGCTTTATAGTACTGTTTCAAGTCAGGAATTGAGATGCCTCCTGCCTTGCTTTTGTTGTCTAGAATTGCCTTTGCTATTCAAGGTTTCTTCTGTTTCCAAATGTATTTTAGGAGTGTTTTCTCTAGATCTGTGAGGTATGTCAATGGTATTTTGATGGGGATCGCATTAAATCTGTATAACAGTTTTCAGAGTATAGCCATTTTCACAATGTTGGTTCTTCCTAACCAAGAGAAAGGAGTGTCCTTCCATTTTCTCATATCCTTTTCAATCTCCTTTTCAGCATAGTATAATTTTCAGCATATAGGTCTTTTACATTTTTAGTTAGGTTGATTCCTAAGTATTTCATTTTTTTACATGTTATTGAAAAGGGAGATATTTCCATAATTTCTCTCTCAGTGAATTTTTTGTTTGTCTACAGGAATGCTATTGATTTTTGAGCATTGACTTTGTATCCAGCTACATTACTGAACTTGGTTGTTACCTCTAGCAGTCTTTTAATGGAGTTTTTTTGGTCTTCTATATAGAGTATCATGTCATCTGAAAATAGTGATAATTTAACTTCTTCCTTTGCTATCTTTATTCCTTTTATTTCTCTCTCTTGTCTGATTGCTCTGGCTAGTGTTTCCAGAACTATGTTGAAAAGGAGTGGTGACAGCGGACATCCTTGTCTTGTTCCTAATTTTAAAGTGAAAGCTTTCAGTTTTTGTCCTTTTAGTATATTGTTGGCTGTTGGTTTGTCATAGATGGCCTTTGTAAGGTTGAGGTAGACGCCGTGTATTTTGAGTTTCTCAAGGCTTTTATCATGAACATGTGTTGGACTTTGCTGAAAGCTTTTTCTGCATCTATTGAGATGACCATGTGGTTTTTGTTTTTGGCTCTGTTGATGTGGTGTATTACATTTATTGATTTGCATATGTTAAAGCTTCCCTGCATTCCTGGAATGAATCCCACTTGGTCGTGATGTATAATCTTCTTGATGTATTGCTGCATTCTATTTGCCAGATTTTGTTGAGAATCTTTGCATCAATGTTCTTTAGTGAGATTGGCCTATAGTTCTCTTTTTTGGTTGCATCTTTCTCTGGTTTTGGTATCAGAGTAATACTTGCCTCCAGAAATGATTTAGGGAGGATTGCTTTTTTCTCAATTTCATGGAAGTGTTTAAGGAGTATTGGAATTGACTCTTCTCTAAATTTCTTGTAGAATTCAGCTGGAATCCATCAGGACCTGGACTTTTCTTTGTTGGTAAGTTTTTAATTTCATTTTCAATTTCAATAGTTGATATTGGGTTGTTCAAAATTGCTATATCTTCTTAGTTGAGCTTTGGTAGTTCATACGTTTGTAGAAATCTGTCCATTAACTGTGTGATTTCCACTCTATGTGAGTAGAGATTTTCAAAGTTGGTATTTATGATCTTTTGAATTTCCATGGGATCTGTAGTAGTTTATCCCTTTTCAGTTCTTATTGCATGAATTTGGGTTTTTTCTTTCTTTCTCTTGATAAGGTTAGCTAGGGTTTTGTCAATTTTGTTGATTCTCTCAAAAAAGCAGCTGTTTGATTCATTAATTCTTTGCATTTTTTTTTAGTTTCACTTTCATTGAATTCTGCTCTAATCTTTACAATTTCCTCTCTTCTATGAGCTTTGGGTTTAACTTGCTCTTTTTTTTTCTAGACACATGAGATGGAGCATTAGGTTGCTTATTTGTGCTCATTCTGTTTTGTTTATATGACAGATTATGGCTATATATTTCACTCTTAAGACTGCTTTCATTGCTTCCCACAAATTACAGTATGTTGTTTCTATACTTTCATTTATTTGTAGGTACTGTTTTATTTCTTCTTTAATTTTATCTGTAGCCTACTGGTTGTTAAAAAGGCTCTTATTGAATTTCCATGTATTTATATAGGTTTTACAATTTCTTTTGCCATTAATATCCAATTTCAGTGCACTATGGTCATATGCATGGTATGATTTGAATACCTTTGCATTTACTTAAGAATGTTTTATGGGATAACATATGGTCTGTTTTTTAGAATGTCCCATGTGCAGCTATGAAAAATGTGTATTCTGATGTATTTGCATGGAACACTCTGCAAACATCTACTAAGTCCAATTGCTCACTAGTATGATTCAGTTCTGTTATTTCTTTGCTGACTTTTTGTCGAGTTCATCTATCTCTTTGTGACAATGGGCTGTTAAGTTCTCCTGTTATAACTGTATTCCTGTGTACTTGGTTTTTCATGTCCATTAGTATCTGTCTTATATAGTTGGGTACTCCTGTATTTGGCACATATATATTTATAATTGTTAGTTCTTCCTCTTGAATTTTACCACTAATAAGTATGTAGTGACATTCTCTACATTTTAGGTTTGAAGTTCAATTTGTCTGCAAATAGAATAGCTACCCCTGCTTTTTTCTGGGTTCTTGTTGCATGGAATACAGTTTTCCATCCTTTGACTTTTAATCTATGAGTTTCCTTTTGGGTCACATGTGTTTCTTGTATATGGCATATCGTGGGGTCCTGTTTCTTGATCCATCCTGTCAATCTATTTCTTTTTATAGGTGAATTGAGGCCATTTACATTTATGGATAGCACTGGTATGTACTGGCTCAACTTTGCCATGTTATATTCCAGTTGTTTCTTTCTGCTTTTCCTCTTATTTAATTGCTTATCCTACCTGTTGGTTTCTTTCTGTTGTTGTTTTGGGGATTGTGGTCATTTTTATCTCTGTCTAGTATGTCCTTCAGTACTCTTTCTAGGGTTCGTTTGGTGGACATGAATTTCTTCAGTTGTTCTTTGTCATGGAAGTATCCTGTTTCTCCATTAAATTTGAATGAATGTTTTGCTGGGTACATCAGTCTGGGTTGAAGATTGTTTTCTTCCAGTGCTTGAAATACCTCACTCCAAGATCTTCTTGAGTTGAGGGTTTGTGCTGAAAAGTCTACCATGATTCTAATGGGCTTTCCCTGATAGGTGAGTTGTGTCTTTTCTCTGACAGCTTTTAATATTCTGTTTTTATGCTGTATGTCTGTGATCTTAATTATTATGTGTCTGCGCATAGATAAAGTTGATTGTGAATGTTTGGTGCTCTATATGGCTCACTTATTTGCATATCAGTTTCTTTCCCCATGTTTGGGAAATTTTCTGCTATTATTTCTGTAAATACTTTATGTGTGTTATTTGCCTGCACTCCTGTATCTTTGCTAATGGCCATTGCTCTTATATTGTTGCTCTTGGCATCATCATGAAGCTTCTGGATTGTCATTTCATGCTGCTTTGTTATTTTTAAAATTTCTATCCTTTCCTGATCACTAAATGTGATCCTGTCCTCAAGGTCTGAAATCCTATCCTCAGCTTCCTTTAGGCGATTTTGCATGCTTTCAATAGGATTTTTTATTTCTTGGATGTCCCTTTGAGTTTGTTTCATAAATTCTGCTTGTTTTCTATATTGTTCATTCAAAGTTTCAATCAGTTTCCCATACTCATGTACTTTTTTCTCTAGTTCTTCTTTAGCTGCATTCAACAACTCCTTTACTAAAGTTGTTATTTCTGTCTTTACATGGGAGATTACTTCTAATTTGATTTCCTCTATAGCCTGATGAAGTTGTTTTTTTATTTCATTGGCTATCTTTTCAGAGATTTCTGGTGTGCTGCTTTTGGGGTCCTGTATTTCAATGTCTCCTATACTTGCTTCTGGTGAAGTATATGTTTGAGACTGCATTTTGCTTTTTCTTTTTGTCATTTTCACTCTGCCTGGTGTTTTGTATGTGTAGGAGGGGATCACACACAATCTTTTTAGACACATCAAAGTCTTACAGTTTGTTGGAGGGGTTTTTACTACTATTGATCCACTGTACACCTCTATTTTAGGTGTATAGTCACCACATTGATACATTCAATTCAGTATATTCCAAAGTTCACCACCTGGGACCAAAGTTTCAAATTTTCTCACACTAACTGGATACCACTGAGATCTTCTGATGTTCCAGGTGGGAGGGCGGGCCCATCTGTAGGAGGGCAGTTTTCAGTCTTGGGCGTGCCTCCTTGATGTTCCCTGTGGCAGGACAGGCCCACAGGGGAGGTTCCTACCCCTGAGGTGTGCTTGTGCTGAGTTTCAGGTGGCAAGGTGGGCCCTTGCTGGAGCTTCCTGACAGCCTACCCCTGATGCAGTCCTCTGCTAAGTTCCCGGAGGCAGGGCGTGCCCATGGTGGAGGTTCTGGGCAGCCTATGCCTGATACAGGCTTCAGCTAAGTTCCTGGAGGCAGGGCAGGCCCAAGGAGCATTATTTTATTCTAATTTGCTTTGTTCTCTTCTGTTTCTTTATTCTCTTTAAAATAAAATCTACATGATCATATCAATAGATGCACCAAAGACTTGATAAAATTCAACACTTTATGATAAAATTTTGATAAAATTTATCAGTTTATGATAAAACCCCTGAAGAAAACAGGTATAGAAGGACTGTACTGGAATATGATAAAATCTACTAATGACAAACCAAAAGCAACATCACACTAAATGAGGAAAAATAAAATCCGTTCTCCCAAAATGATAAACAAGACAAGGATGCCCAACATCATGCCTTCTGTTCAACATGGTACTGCTGTGGGATTCAGGATCTGACCACATGGAAGACAGCGGCACCCAAGGAAGTTTGGAGGACATACAGGTTTATTATGCCAGTGGACAGGTGACAATGTCAATTTCAAATTTTTAGCCCCATTTTGAATTTAGCAATCATTTATACATTTTTCAGAACAAAGTAAAAAATTCAGATAAGATAATATTATACAGTTGTCTACACATGTCTTCATCGTATATTGCTATGCAAGATTTAATTTACCTAAGCTAATTTTGTAATTATTACCATATAACATAGAGGAAGAATCCATCATTGTCTGAGACTGTCACAGGTGTCCTTGAAGTGACAACTGTTTGGAATTTGAAATCAAGCAAAACATTTCTGCCTGGCTGAGCTACACTTACCTTGTAGCTGACACCTGGAACATCAAGGCTTATTAAGTTTTGTAGCTTCCTAACTATGGGAACAGGCTGTGCTTCTCAGTCTCATACTTAAACAGTGTTAGAAATATCCTAGTCCTAGAAATTTAAGATTTAAGTTTCGCTTTACAATTAAAATAACCTCTACAACTTGAAACACTAGCTAGCACAATCAGTGCAATAAGAATAAGAAATAAAAGTGTTTCCATATAGGAAAGGAAGAACTCAAATTATTGTTACTCACAGATGACATGAAACTCTACACAGAAGAGCTAAAGAGCACCAAAAACCTCTTAGAATTAATAACCAGCATCCACAATAAAACAGCATACATATAACATACAGAGATTGAGGAGGGGAGAGGGGAATGGCAAAAAAAGAGGAACTAAGATATATCATGTAGAGGTACAAATTAATTATGATGAATGTCATCATTAGGCATATCTAAATTGCACCAGTAAACTTAATCATAAAAAGATCACCATACAAAAACCATTAGCACTTGTATACACTGATAATACACTTGATGAGAAGGAAATTATAAAAACAATAGCATTCCCAGCAATTTCAAGAACAAGGAAATGCCTAGAAATTAACCTAAGAAAGGAAGTGAAAGACACCTACAAAGAAAATTACAGTATTCTGAAAAAGGAAATTATATAGAAAATGGAAAGATGTCTCCTGTTTGTGAATAGACATAACCAATATTGTCAAAATGTCCATACTCCCAAAATGGTTATACAGATTAAAAGAAGTCCTACATACCAACAGCACAATTTGCAGAACTAGAGAAAACAATCCTAGAACTCATATGGAATCATAAGAGATCCAGAAGAGCAAAAGCAATATTCAGCAACAAATTCAAAGCAGGAGGCCTTATAATATGTGACTTCAAGCTATACTACAAAGCAATAGTGATACAAATGGTACTGTACTGGACCTAAACAGATCCATGGATCAACAGAACAAAAAGGAGGATACAGACACATCCCAAGATGAAACAGGTGCCTCAAAGCACACATTTGAGGCAAAATAGCCCATTTCACAAGTTGGTTCTCACTGCAGAAAATTGGAACTAGGTCCATATTTCTCCCAATAGATTAAATTAAAGTAAAATTCACCCAGTTTTCTTGCCAGCATTTTACATCGCTGAAATGAATCTGATAAGTCATCGAAGTAGAATGTCACTGTGGTGGATAAAGCAAAGC
>PVLA01018611.1:0-14102 GCA_004027455.1 Hydrochoerus hydrochaeris
AAAGTGGGGACTGGAGAGGCAATGGAGGCACGTGGACAATGGGTAGTGAGGGACAAGCAGGGCCCACACAGAGACCAGGGAAGTTTCGGAGCAGGGAGTAGGGGAGTGGCCTGGTGGAAGTCTGGCTTTAGGAAGATAAATCCTGTGGCTGAGCAGAGCAGACCGGAAGCAGAGAAGCACAGAAGCTGTGTGGAGGAGGGTGCGGGGGTGAAGGAAAGGCCATGGCAAAGCAGCCAAGAGTCTCCACAGCACACATGAGGACAGGGCAGGAAGAGGGCGGCGGGAAACTGCCTTGAAGAAGCAGGAGTGTCATTTCAGATACTTCCTTTGGCAGGTGCCTGGTGGCACACTCAGTGGCCAAGCAAGTAGGGGGGAAAAAAAGTCACAGAAAGTTAAGGGCTGGCAGGCCCAAGTGTAATTGTTCCTTACACAAACATGACCTTAAGGCCCAGGGGGAGCAAGGACTTTCTCAACGTCACACAACATGTTAGAAAGTAAAACAGCAGGACTAGAACCATAGGAGTCCTTCAGCTTGCTGGTGCTGCCTTCCCCTCTGTCTCTGACCCCTTTGGACTCCTTCTGATCAGCCCAGGGACTCATCTTATCCCATCTTCCTCCTTGGTGGGGTTTGGATTATCAGGGGCCACACACAGTCCCACCCAACCCCACACCCCTGGGTGGGCCAGGCACATGACCCACACAGAAGCAGGCTGGGTCTCCCTGAGACATCTCAAATCCCACTCATTCAGCAGGTATGAGGTCCTGTCAGCCAATTCTGGGCAAGATTTTGCTCTCATATCTGCCAGGAGTTAACTCAGCTAAGAGGCTTGAGTAACTTGCCCAAGACCACACACTAGTTAGTGACTAAGCCAGAATTTCAATTTGTTCTAGACTCCAAATGCACAGTTTTATATACTGTTCTCTGTATTACTCGTAAACATCTGATTTGGGAGGTATCTATACTCTTTGGTTTGAGTACTGGACAGAAGAAGGCAACAGCAAAATATACTGAGTGCAGTGTAGTAAACTGTCCTAACTTTTAACATTCAGTGATAAGGAAATGGAAACTCAGAGGGTTATGTGACTTCCTCAAGGTCATTCTGGGGAGTCAAGTCAAATTCTGAAGCCTGATTCATCTTCCTGATGACAATCTTTGTAACAGGCCCCCAGCTTCTGGAATCTTTAGTTGCATTCCACTGGCCTCCACTCCTGCTCTCCCTGAGGCAGATGAGGAAGTAAGTATTTTCTGTCACAAGCAACTGGTAGGGTAGACTAGGATAAGGCGATGGAAGTTTTCCCCAGCAGTCTGGGAATGGCCTGGAGGTTAAGAGTGTGTGTGGGGGGCTCACAAGAGCAGTTCCACTTGGATATGGTTTGTTATTGGGGGGGGGTGTCAGAGAAAGACTTGATTGCAAAGTTTGATTGAGATTTATTTCAGTGCTAAAAGTATTAAAAAGTTGAGATCACCCATCTTATGTAATCTCTTTCATCTTAATGTGGACAGTGGGGTGCCTTAGAGTGGCCACAGGACTTAGCGACATTATAGACAGTGAGGTCCAGAGCTAGGAACTGAGCCCAAGGCTCCTGGCTTCCAGTCCAGTGTGCTGTGACCTTTACCACAGAGTCAGAGGGGTACAAGACGAACTCAATAAACACCTGTGCAGTTGGAAAAGGGCCAGAGTTCCATCTCTGTTTTGCTTGGTCAAAGCCAGGCCAAGGTCTTGCTTTCTGAGAACTTCCTCAAAGTATGGGAGATTTCTACATGCTGCGAGAGCATCTCTCCCTAATTAAGGGAGCTTGTAAACTTACCTTAAAGTTTATATCACAACCTTATAAGGAAAAGCCACATGAGGTCCAGCCCACATTAAAACAGGTTAGTTTTGCTGGCAAGCAGTCTGGGGTGGTATAGAAACCGTGTTTCAGGGTTGGTCCTGTGTTTGGTTTATGCACTGCTCTGTAACTTGGGGCAAGGCTGGTGGCCGTTTCAGAGCCTTTACTGCATAATATATGGCATGGGCTGATACTATCAAATTTACAAGGCTGTGAGAATGATTAGAGATAGAGATAAGGTACCTGACTGGGGCCAAGTAGCCATTCATTAAACCTGTAGCTACTTCTATGATTATTATTATTTTTTATTGGTACCAGGGATCGAACTCAGGACCGCTCGCTTGCAAGGCAGATGCTTATGCTGCTAAGTTAAATCCCCAGCCCCAACTTCTACGATTATTATGAGCAGGGCTGAGCTGCAATGAAATCTCCAGGCATAGCACTGTGTGTCTTACATGCAGCCACAGAAGAAGACATTTGTTCAAATCCTGTGGGCCACAGGTGTCTGAGTATCTGAGGCTAGAACACAAATGTCAGAGTAGAAGGGTGGCCCACGTGCTGCGGGAGGAATCTGCGTCTCTGGGAGTCAAGGATAGCTTCATGGAAGATGGGATACTGAAGGACAGCTTTTCAGGCTAACTGTGAAAGTCTCAGGTTCTTAAAAGCCAACACCCCTAACCTGGAAGTGACTTAACATGGGCTCTGACAGCAGCCACCAGGAGGGGCGGAGGAGATCTGCAGGGCTCAAGCATTCCAGACTGTGCTCTGCTTAGATTCCAGAGGCTGAGCTCTTGGCACAGAGGGTGGGGAGCTGGTGCCAAGTTTGGCAGGCTTTGTACTGACTGAAGAGGAGGAAGGAGGAGGAAGGAGGGCCAGCTAGGTGGAACAGTCAGCTTGTGAAATCCAGAGCCCCAGGAGAGCCCAGGGCATCAGCTATCAGGCAAGAGCTCTGAAAACGGATTGACAGGCTGCCTGTTCAATTAAGCTATATTTCCTGAATGTCTATTTTGTACCCCCACTTCCAGTAGCAGTGCTAGATTCAAGATTAAAGAGAAGAAAGAAGTTGTGGTGGTACATGCTTATAATCCCAGCACTCTGGGAGGCTGAGGCAGGAAGATCACAATTTAAGCCCAGCCTGGGCAATTTAGTGATTTAGATGGTCTCAAAATAAAAAATATAAAAAGGTCTAGAGATGCAATTCAGTACATAAGGCTCTGAGCTCATGTGCCAATACTGCAAAAGTAAATAAAAGTAATTTAAAAATGAGACTCCAGCCTGGTCCTAGGGTTTTGAAGACCCACTCTCTTCTAGTTTAGCTATCTGGAGCTGGAAGGACAGGCTACCTTTTCTGTAGATTCCTAGAACATACTAAGAGGTATCTCAAAGCTTGATTACATCAACAACACAACCATGAAAGCGGGCAGTGTTGCAAACCTGAGAGTGAATTCAGGTCTTCAGCAGTCCTGTCCTCCAAGTTCACCACGATCCTGGTACTGTAAGGCCAGATTTCAAAATTTCTTTCCAGCAGATAGGGTTTCACAGCTCCACATGAAGGAGTGGGTGGAGAGAAGGGATACACTTGTGACTAAACCAGGCTGCCCCTGGTAGCAGGGTGATTAAGTATGTGGAATCTAGAGTCTGACAGATGTGGGCACAAATCCTGGTTCCTTTCCAGCCGTGTGACCTCGGTTTCCTCATCTGGTAAATGGAGCCTTGAACCGACCTCAAAGGGCTGCTGTAAGGACTGAATGGCCGGGCGCGCAGCGCCGAGCACCAGCGGCTCTATTGTTCCTCCGCCCTCCTGGAGTTCTCGAGGCACCACTAGCTCCGCACTCCTGCAGCTGTCTCGGCGGTCTTGAAAGGGGGGGATGGGCGCCCAGGGTGGAGACGCGGGGTCCGGCAACGCCAGCTGTTGCAGGATCATCAAGTCCAAACAGGCGTCCATGGGGACCCCGTCCCCCGCAGCAGCACCAGCGCTCCAGGCGCACAGCACAATCTGGGGACTCGGGGTGCAACAGCCCCGCCTCGCCCTGGAGCTGCCCTCCAAGCCCGCCACCTCCCTGAGTCCAGCCCCACTCACCTGCTTCTCCAACCGCTCCGTGCCGCTGCTCCAGCCGCCTCTACTCCAGTTTTGTCACCCGCCTGCTCCAGTCTCGCCCGCCCACGTGGGGGCGGGGCGGCTTACCCGGAAGCAGCTCCCCCACCCTGCAGGCCACGCCCCCTACGGGCATTCTCCAAGCTTGCGGGTCAGCTGCAGCCTCCGCCGCTGTCCTGCAATGTCTGGCCAATTAGAGGCCTGGCCAATCAAGTGTGCCGGGGCGCCCGAGAACCCGCCTCTCCCCGGCGCGCAAAGGCCCGAGAAACCTCACGTGGGGCGCAGGAACCACGAGGGAGGGGACCTTGCGTGTCACCTGTCTCGGGCGGCTGCAGCCCGGGGTTCGCTTCACATCCTCTCCTGGACTGGCCGCGGGCTCATTGTTTTTTGTTTTTTTTTTTCCTGATGAGAGAACAATTGGATGTCACCGTTAGAACAACACGATCATGCTTTACACAAAAGCTAAGCCCGTTTTGGCGGACCGAACGTTTTAAAGTTGTTGAGTTCAGCACCACACTGCTTCCCATGTTTTCAGAGAAGATTGATCTCAGCTGATTATGCAGGGCCTACTGTGTGCCATGGAGGATGGGTTGGGAGATGTGATGTAATAGATGTGGGCGTTCACACACACCAAAAAATCTCTGCAAGTTCGATAGGGACCTGACTGAGATTGGTACAGTGAGACCTGACCAAAGGCAAGGCCTGAGGGAGCTTGGGGCAGTTAAGTAAGTGAGGGGTCTGGTGGGGTCAAGGGGGCCAGAAATGAGAGAAAGCAAGATTGGTGGTTGCAAGAGCCTGGGTGGCCAAGGCAAAATAATTGCTTAGTGGGCTAACTATACCGATCTTTTAAAATGGTTCATTTATGTTCTGTGAATTTCATCTCAATTTGCTAGAGCCCGGGACAGCTACATAATTCCAGGTTAGGCTGGAGTACAATAACTAAGCTCTGAGAAAAACAAAAACACACAAAAACACAAAAAACAGAAACAGAACCCAGCAAGACTGAATGCTATAGGTATACAGTCTCAGGTCTCTTAAATGTGGTAAAATCCTTACAAAGCACTTCTCTCTAAAGTGCCTTAATTTCCCATTGGTAAATATAGGGGATAGAGGTCAGAAGTAGTTTTGAATTGATTATGACAGAATTCTCCTAACTCCTGATATACATATCACAATATCTGGGCATACAGGGACATGCTTCAGAAAATACAAAAGGGATAAGCCTGCCTGGGAAAAACTCATGAATGATCTCAAATTGCTAAAATTCTGTACTTTTGAGCAAGGAATAGTGGCACCTAGAGAGACCACACTGACTCCATTTTGTTCTGGACAACATCTGGTTGACAATATTTTGGGAAAAAGTGCAGGCCTTGAAACATTCCCCCCACCCCCAGGTAAAACATGAGGTCCTAAAACGACAAGAAGCAAACAAGTTATGTAATTTAAGCATGCGCAATTTGAGTTTCTTTGTTCTTTATCTCAATAAAAGTTGTTTATGTTGGCCAGGTGGCAGCCATTTTGCTGACCCCTAGTGTGTGTGACCCTTTATTTTCCCTTTGCTTGCAGAAACCCGAGACACACCTATAATACCAACACTGAGACAGGAGGGAGGACCACTACAATTTCGAGATTGGGCTGAGGACATGTAGTGAGTTCAAGACCAGCCTGGTCTATTGAACCAGACCCTGTCTCCAACAACAAAAATAGTACTTTTAAATTAGTCACTTCCCTTAGGAAACATATTTTTGTTTTTATTTTACAGTATTGGGGATTGGACCCAGAGCCTTTGTACTAACCTATGAGGTACAATCCCAGTGTGAAAGAATTACAGCGAAAGACACATTGTCATTGATTCCCCTAGCTTCCAACACACTTATACCATCATTCTTGCCACTTCAGGAAGTTCTTTTAGCTGCAGTCATAGCTGCCTTGACATCTTGATGTAGTTTACCTTTCATGGTCATTTTGACTTTGGGGAAGGACCAGAAGTCACAGTATCATATCCAGTGCACAAGGAGGGTAAGGACACAGTGTAAGGTATTTAGAAGTTTGCTGTTCCACTGGATGACTCTCAACAGCAGCGTTCATTGTAGTTTTGATCACACTCACCAAAGAGGACTTGTAGAACTACTTCATAAAGTACCAAGAACAATGGGTGTGTTTGAAGCAAGGGAGAAAGTTTTAATGGGAACTAATGGCAATGTGTCTTTTACTGTAATATTTTAAATATTCACTGTATTTCTGGTCATTCTTTATCTTCAGCTATTTTCTATTTCTGAGACAGTTTTGCTAAATTGCCTAGGCCAGGCTTGCATGTACAATCCTACCCAGGCTTCTGAGACGTGTGCGCCCCTGTAGACATCAAGAAACATGTTTTTGTTAGGAAACTAAATTTTGGTGATTAATGAGGTAAAATGTACTGAAGCAGTAAGGAAGGTAATTTTTTGGTTTTGTGAGACAGGGGCCTGCTGTGTAGTGCAGGCTGGACTTGAACTGGTGGTGATCCTCTTGCCTCAGCCTCCCAAGTGCTGGAATTGTAGGCACAGAAATGCCCTACCACACTTGGCTTTTTAAAATTTATTTATTTTATTCTTGACTGGAGTGTATATGGCTTTACTTTGGAAAGTAGATTAAAACGGATAGGGTGATCCTTCTTATGAAGGTTTTGAATAACAATGTTAAGTGTGAATTTGATTTCATAGGCAACTGGGAGGGACTGTAATACAGCTGTGTTCCAGAAAGATCCACTTGGCAAGCAGAACACAGGCGTTGCTAGGGGAAGCAGAGACAGGCAGGAAACTGAGTTAAAAGGAAGCCTCAGGGATTCAGAAGGGCCTTGAGGCCTTAGCCTTGAGGGGTGCTCATGGGAATTAAGAAAGGATATTTCTGCTGTGGAGAAGGAAAAAAAAAGCTATTATGTCAAGTATCAGTGGGGTTGTGAGTTTTTTTTTACAAGTTTGATTTGTAAAAACTATATATACAGTAGGTAAGTTTCAGTTAAGTGATAATGGAAGTAACAGCAGTAGTGCTCTAGAGGGTTTACAGATTAATACTTAAAAGCATTGACAATAATGCCAGACACAGGACAGGCTCATTAAATCAAAGTGTAGACAACCTAGTACTATAGAGTGACCAGAAAGGCCACCAAAAACTCTTGCTGTGTTTGAATAGCAGCATCTGCTGGTCATTCGAGGTGATGCAGGATTCTGTGTGGCCCGTGCCACACAAGTACTATGCAGGACACTGATCACTGGGTTTGATCCAAAATCATGCTCTATTACTATATATTTATGAGTCATCACTTTAAACAAGAAATGTTCTTTATTTGTACAAATTATTATAATCTCAACAGTTGTTAGTTACTTATGAACAAACTTCATTTAACAAGTTAACAGTGTCAAACTACACTATACTACCTGTCAAATCCCGAGTGCTCAGCTGAGACAAACTGGTGCCTGGAACACTGAATAAAAAGAGAAAAAGGCTAAGAAAAGCCAACAGACACTTTAGAAGCAGTTCAAGAGGATGATTGGGCTAAAGGGTTAGATTCCTGAGCACCATAAGAGTTTTCTCTATATTTAGAAGAGTTTTACAAAATCCTTTTTTTTTTTTTGAGACAGGACCTCACTAAGTAGTTCAGGCAGGCCTTGAACTCAGGATGATCCTCCTGCCTCAATCTCTGAATGCTGTGATTATAGGTGTGCGCCACTATGCCTGGCTCACAAAACCTTTTTTTTTTTAACAAAATCATTTTTAAGACATGGATTAGAACATAAGCATTTTGAGACATTAAGCAGGTATTCAAAGTTGCTACATTTGCAGATGAGTTAGAACAGGAGAAAAAGTGGGAATGCGAAGCACAGCAGAGGCAGAAAAGAAACAGAAAGCAAGAAGCAAAAAAGGGAAACTGTTGTGCTTAAAGGAAGTGAAGCCTCGAACTCGTCAGGAATCTGGGAGATGCACACAGTAAGAGAAAGTCCAAGATTTTATACCTTCCGGGAGGTGACAATAAATCCTAAGCTGTACAGTGGCAGGGGTGAGGTAAACCTAGGATTAAGCCATCTGTTTTGTAAAACATTCTTACTTGTTTGACGACTTCCAATCTCCACTGCTAATTTAAGAGGACACTCTGCCTAGAGCACAGCTACCCCAGCAAGTCAGACGCCTCCAGGCAACACAAAAGGGCCACAAGCCAAGTAGTTTTAGAGAAAACAGAACTCAATGCTACTGTCAAGTGAAGAAACCATAGAACAGATTATTATTATTACTTTAAGCAGTCTGAGGGAGTGCCAAGCTACATACCCAGCCTCTTCTATCTAATTTTGGGAGGGAGAGACAGTGTCTCATTGAGTTGCCCAGGTTGGCCTTAAAACTCATGATTTTCCTGTCTCAGCTTCCCAGGTAGCTGAGATTACAGGCATGTGACACTATGCCCAGCCAATTCTGAACATTCTTAATAAGCTAATGTAAACCAAATACGGCGGACCACGATCAAAGCCCTAATTTTTCCTGAGCCTTCACTGTCTCTGTGATCTGGAACACAGCAGGCAGCATGGAAGTTATTATTTTTTTTGGAGTGGCAGGAAGACTGGTGATTAAAAAACTACATAACCATACACTTAAGTAAACAAGTTAACAAATTGCTAATTTAATTAGCTATTCAGAATCTCTCTTGCCAAAAAACTAATACCCTTCAGACTGATCAAACAATAGAGGATTCTGCTACTCAGATGCTCTGAGTCGGTGAAAAGCTGGTTTTGATGATAATTATAGTCAGTTTTTATTTTGATCTCCCCAGGCACTTGTGCCTAAGACTACTCTGCCCAGCAGGGAAAAGCATCACACAAACATACACTATGCTTCAGAGCAGTAGCTTCCACAGTGCCACAGTCTATTAGTTGTCTACTTCCTCCTCTTCATTCTGTTCTTCTTCTTCCAGCCTTTCTTCATCTTCATCATTATCCTCATCCCTGCTCCTGTCTTGTTCTTCTGAATCTGTTTTTTTGTCTTTGTCCCTCTTCTTTTGTTCTGAAGCTTCCTTCTTGCCTTTCTGCTCCCGCCTGTATGCTGTAAGGAAGGAGGAGGTTAGGAGGCAGGGCTGCTAGAACAGGGCACCAGACACCGCAGCAGCTAACTCCACTGTGTAACTGGAAAAGCTGAGGCACAGAAGTAAGAGATCTGATGTGGTGCAAACTGAACTGGGCTGAATCACAACCAATACTAGCTTAATAGACGTAAAGCCTCAAGGCCAGATGAACAAGTCACACGGCATGACCATCTACATGGTTTAGAAAACTGAAGGGTCTGTTACCTTCCAGAGCTTCTTTCAACGGGGTAATAAATCGCTGGAACTCCATCTCTTCCATAGCTGAGAGCACGTCACTGGCATTGAGGGTCTTGCGTTTCCCTTTCATTGCAAAGTTATTGGCACTGAAAAAATTGGAACAAAAGCCATTGGGGCTGTTAGACACCGCCTCCCATTTGCCGTGCGGTACTGGTGAGAAAGGATCAACTAAAGGTAGGTTGGAAAGGCCTACTACAACTCAGGTGCACGGCTTGTTGTCCTTTTCTGTAGAAAAACGGCCGAGACAGAATTATTCTGTTGTGTAATCTGCCTCACTACTTGTTAGAACTGGAAAAAGACTGTCAATCTTTTCCCACTAAGATATGACACAGTTACTGGAGCTTGTGAGTTCTAGCCAGGGGTTCTCCTGTGCCTCCCTTACTCCTCTGTCATGCTCACCAGGATGTGGCGTACAGCACAAAAACGCTGGCTGCGCGGGAGATGGCGCTCCGGGCCTCCTTGGAGATGTTGACACCATCCGGGAGCTGCGAGGAGAACTGCGGTGAGCAAAGCTGCTGGCCTAGGGCCCGTTTCCCCCCGGCCCTCTTGTCCGCTCCCGGCCACCCGCCAGCCCGAGCAGCTCACTGCTTCTTTGATGATCCTGGTGATGACGGCATTGGGCAGGTTTAGGTCCTCGGGTCTCTCCGCCATTGCCAACACGGGCCCGAAGCTCCTCTGCTACGGGCCTCCTTTTCTGGCTGCTACCTTGTCCAGACTTCCCGCGTCGCTACAGTCTGACCCTTTGAGGCACCCGTCCTGCCCCACGTTGCCCACACTGTGTCCCACAGTGCTCCGCGCGTCATAGCCTCTCTCCTGTACGCTGCCCCGCCTCCTCAAATTGCCGGTGGCTCTGAGCTTTCCATGCTGCAATGGTTTTGGCCTGCCGGGGCTTCCGTCCGGCCCCACTGTGCTCCGTACTTTACCTCTTGGCTACGGTTCTCTGTTTTACGCCATGACTACGCCTGGAGTTTTGTCACCAATGAGGTATGACTCACTGAGGCTTCCGTCTGTTTCCCATCGTGCTTTGCGTCGCTGCTTGGCGACGGCGCGGTCCAGCGGCTCGCGGGGAGGCAGAGGTGTGACTAAACTAGTAGGGCGGGGCCCCTTCGAACTAGAGGTGGGGTCCGCGGCCTCAAAGGGCAGAATTTCGCCTTGGCTCCAGTTTTCAATCCGCGCTAGGTTTGCGGGGTTGCGGCCCTGTGAGGTTGGCGTCTCCCACTTTTGTTTTTTTTTCCTTATCCAAAATGAAGCGAGGAAGTTTTTTCTATATTGGTGAAATCAGTGTCCATATGTTTACTCCCCTCATAACCTTATAATAATAGAATGTAAGAATAAGTGTTACCGAGTTTTTGTTTCGTTTTCCAGCACAAATCATTTTTCTCACAGCGCTAATGCTGGCATTATCAAGATGTGCCTGATGAGACCTCGGGTCAGGTAACTTAAAGGACGACAAGCAGCTGTTTTGTAAGGCAGTGCAACATCATTTTTGCGTTCAGAAACCCCTGTTAAAATTGTATTTATTTTTTAGTTCATTAAATCGCTTGTTCATTATATTTTTTTCCCTGTGGAAATAATTACAGAGGTTGGTTTGTTTTGGAGACAGGGTCTCACTGTGTAGTTTAAGCTGGCCTTAGACTATTATGTAGCTCAGGCTAGCCTCGAATTAGCAGTGATCCTCATACTTTAGCCTCCCAGGTACAGGTATTAGGATATGAGCCACCAAGTTATGGTTTAAATTATTTCCGTGTTACATATGTAAAAATTCCTATTCCCAAGGAGAACTAATGCTGTTTTTAGTCCTTGAAACATGTCTCGAGACTTCATTTTTCTGTTGTTGATGGAAGCATGGGTACAGAGAAATATTTCTCTATTAGAAAAACAACAGGGCAATCAGGTTTGGTGTTGGCACACATATAATCCTACCACTTGAGAGGTCTAGGTAGGAGAATTTCTGCGAATTTGAGGCCAGCATGGGCTACAATAGTGAGTTCAAGACCAGCCTGAACTACACAGGGAAACCCTGTCTCAAACAAACAGAACAACCCCCTCACCCCCACCACAACAGAGAAAATGCGATAAATGAAATTGCTTCGGTCAGAGACCATTGCTTCTGTTGGGGGAACTTTGCACTTGGATAGAGCAGGCCTAGTTTAAAGACATCAGAAGCTGCTCAGCTTCAACCAATTGCAGTCTAGTTGGAACTAGACCCAGGGTTGTCAGACCCTGAGATCTCTAAGAGGAACTAGAAATTTGGAGTTTTAAATTTTTGACTCAATGTACTGGCTAAACTAAACAAGTCATAGATCAGATGTAATCCTAGACCAATGACTTCCTATCTTTGATCTAAATTATGAGAAAGGGGATTTTAGCTGGGTGGGTGACACAAGCCTGACACAATCCCAGAACTCCTTCAGGCTGAAGCAAGAAGATCACAAATTCAAACCCAGCTTGGCAATTTACAATTTAGCCAGACCCTGTTTCCAAACCAAACCAAACAAACCATAACCAACAAAAAATCCAAACAACAAAAAAGGTCTGAGAGCTGGGTATGGTGGTGCATGGCTGTAATCCCAGCATAGAGTTAATAAATGAAAAGTTAAAGACAGCTGCAAGTCTATTGATTTGGAGTTTGAACAAACCCATGCATTGTTGGTGGCTGTTTTATCTGCCTGCATGAGAATTATAGCATATTGAAAAAATGAAACCTGTCTTCCAAAGGTTTATGCCATGTAAAACACTTCCGTGACTTAACTGGTTGTAATTTGATACAGTTTTTCAGAGATAGTGGCATTCCTCCCTAATGACTAATGGGAAAAAGAAAGGGTGCCAGTATTTATTTTGAACTCTATGCCAGACTTTTTAATATTCATTAACTCATTTTTACCATGACTATAAAGCAGCCTTATCTTAGTTGTACAAATGAAGACACTGAAGCTTGATTTGGTTAAATTGCAGGTCACCCAGATATTAAATGACCAATTAGGAGGCTTGAGTTCATTCTGTTTTAGACTTTCTATTTAACTTCATGGTGAGATGTTTTCATACTTTCATACTTCAAACTTGACTTAGGCAGTCAAGTTTTACTTGCTCCTTGTTTGTGTCCATCTTTTACCTATATTGGTTCAATAGAAATATTTTAAGATTTGAGTCCAAATTAAGATCTGGACTGTATGGCTAATGTATAATACTACTCCCTAATTATGTGGCTGTTGATTCTCAGAAAGTTGCAGGATTGATTGACCTTTGTCCCAAACTATAGCCATGGTCTTGCCAGATGACAGCCAGTGGGATGAAACCACCTGTGACTTGGCTGTTTGTCCACATCCACAATGCTGGGCAGCTGTCCGTCGAATTGAAAGGGGCCATCCTCGAATCCTGAGCTCACCCTGCAAAACTCCTGTGGATTCTGAAGGTGAATTCATCAGCTTTTGTCTTCTCAAGAGGTCTTTAAACTTTCTGTATGGCTCCCTTTCTCTAGGCAACACTTTACATGTTTCCTTCTGATCTTTCTCAGATAAACTCCCAGGGCTTACTGTTGTAAACATCTCAGATTCCTGCTTCCAGGCCAGGAGACTTGCTCATCAGCAGTCACCAGAATTTGCCTTCACTAAAGTTCATTCTTTGTTGTCTCAAGGCGCCAAGCTTGCCTCCAAATTTCAAGGCAGGTAAATTATCATGGTATCTTTTCTCTAGTAGATTATTGTCCCAGAATTCCAAGTTATGATTTCCTTTGTGGATGTGTTAGAATTCGAGAACGCTGGATTAAAAAGAAAGTACTAATTCAGTTAAAGAAGTGATGAGTAGGTGGAGGGAACAAAGCATTCCTGTTGTGTTCTGGCATTTGATAACATGGAGTATCTTGGTTTGCTGGGCTTGCTGAGCAAGGTACCAGAGACTGGGTGGCTTAAAACAATGAACTTCACTTTCCCGCCATTCAGGAGCATAGAAATATGAGATCAAGGTTGTTTTGTTTTGAGGCCTCTTTCCTTGGCTTGTAGGGGCCTGTTTTCTCCTTGTTTCTTCACATAGTCTTCCCTGTGTGTCTGCCTGTGTCCTTTCCCCTCATTTCATAAGCACGCCAGTTTTATTGGTTTAGGATCCACTCATATGACTTCATTTTACCTTAATTATCATTTTAAAGTCCCTGTCTCCAAATTTTGTCACATTCTTAGGAATATGACAGATGAATGTTGGGGGAAGGAGACACAATTCAGCCCCTACCAGCAGGCATCTTATCAGCTTCTGTAGGTCATCGAAAGACTCTGTCCACACATGCCATCCTTCCCATCTTTTATTTTCAGGTATGAAACTATTTGTAACCTCCCGGAGGCAGAAACAGTGGCTTTGTTTTTGAATTTCCTAGGAAGTCTAGGCACCTGATCTTGCTGATACATCAAATTGAGGGACAACTATCTGTGAAAAACCGAGGCTTTTCAAATTTGAAGACCTTATTGCCTGCAATTCAAGTGCTAATTGTGGTACTTGTAATAGTTTATTTTCTTCTTTTCCATGTGAACAGTTCCTGTTGATTCATCTTAGCTAAAGATAGCATAGGGATGGGTAGGACTACTTTCATGGTCTCTAGGGCTTGAGTCCTGGAAAATAACAGCATCTGCAGCCAGTATCTGATGTGCTCACATCCGCACACAGCACTCAACACACTTGTGTCCCACTATGTCCCAGGTGCACAGTATGCTGAGGGCCACCTCATCCAGTCTGCCCCTGCGTTCATGCCTTCTCCTTCAGTCTTCTTGCTTTCTTACTTCATGTGTGGTTTTGCAGTGACTGCCGTCTCTTTTTCTCATTTTTTTTTCTCCTCTCCTCTCCTCTCCT
>PVLA01018612.1:0-14104 GCA_004027455.1 Hydrochoerus hydrochaeris
GAGTTCTAACCCAGCATTATGAAAACAACACAAAACTTTGGTAGATGTACCCAGTCCGATGGGGCATGGGACAGGAACCTAGAGTGGAAAGAGCTCCCTGCTTTGAGTGCTACAGGCATCCCCTTCTGCCTGGCAGGGTCACAGCAGGCTTCCTGAAGGAACTGGTGTGTGACTTGGTTCTCAAAAGTGGGCCGGGACCTCATAGTAAAGCACCACTCTGAGCTGATAACACAGGATGACTCCTGGAGTACAGTCTGATTTTGCTACAGCTGGTGGGAGAGTAAGAGAAAAATCCTTTAGAACCAAGCCATAGTGAAGCTCTGATAGGCGCTGTATTCATTTCCTACAACAAGCTGCTTAACAAATCTCCACAACTTGAGAGCTTAAAAAACACAGAATCATTCTCTTACTCAGGTATATGAACTATATTGGAAAGATGTAATGTTGCTCTTAAACATTTACTTCTAGTGAGAGAGAGAGAAATTACAAGCTGCTATTGCCTTTGGAGATGAATATCATATAGTTACTTTTAGAAGGCCAGAAAATAGACAGCCAGGGGAACCACCAGTTCCCACTGGGTCACAAGAGGTTCCTGCCCAAGACCTCAAGTGACCTGCCAGCAATACAAGAGATTGGAATAGGAGACATTTTCAAGTGTGTATTCTTGAAGGTCTGAGAAGGACAAAAACCAAGTCTTCTAGTTATTTTAAATTGTCAGCTATTTCTCAGGAAAAAGGTGAAAACTCCTCTGACTTCTTAGATCAGAAGCAATAATAAAATGTTTGTCTATATATCCTGATTTGATAGAGGGACAGATTTTACTTAGACATGTTCATTACTCAGTCAAATCCAGACATTAGAAAAAGTTACAAAGATAGCTTCTGCTCCAGATAGTTCACTTGATACTTTAGTAAAAGTTGCCTCCTCAGTATTTTATAACCATAATGAGGAGAAAACCAAGGAGAGAAAACAAAGAGACCGAGAGCAAGCAGCTGCCTTAGTTGCAGCATTAAGAGAAACAGACCCTAAGTCTGATTTTCGGGGCTCCAAGAAGAATTTGAAGACAACACAGACCTGCTATCGCTGCCACAAACCAGGTCCCCTTAGGGGCTGCACTCAGAAGCCCGCTGGGCCATGCCCTAACTGCAAAGGTGACCACTGGAGGTCAGACTGACCTCTGAGGCCAAGGCCCCAGGGTTCAGACCCATCCTATCAGCTGGTCCAGCAGGACTAAAGAGCTCCAGGACACTTGCTGCCCTCTCCCTCTGGCTGGACTGTCATCTCCACAGAGGAGCTCTGGGGTATTCATGACTATAGAGGGAAAAGAAGCCAGCCTATTTCTGGATACTGGTGCAAGCCTCCGGCCTTCCTTCTAGTCATACCTCTGTAAAAGGAGTCACTGGTGAGGAGATAATTTGTTATTTTTCACAACCCTTAGGCTATAACTGGGATGGTTTTCTTTTTACACATTCATTTTTGATTATGCCTGAAAGTCCAGTTCCCCTCTTAGGAAGAGATATTTTATCATGTTTAAATACTGTGATATATATGTACCCAGGTTAGGTATGCTGCCTTCCCCTCATGGAGCCAGAAATCCTGAAGTATGGGCAACTAATGGTAGAATAGATAGGACAATAAACCCACAGGACCGAGCATTTCAATTAACATGGACTGTGCTCCCCCAAGGGTTCAGAGATAGTCTACATTTTTTTAGACAAGTGCTTTCCCATGACTTGGCATGTTTTGAGTTCTCCCAGGTCACAATCTTGCAATATGTAGGTGAAATACTGTTATGTGCCCTCTTAGAAGAGCTCTGTAGCCAAGGCACTTGTGCTCTGCTAAATTTTCTAGCAGACAGAGGTTACAAGGTCTCTAAATCTAAGGCACAACTTTGCTGTCTTGAGGTAAAATATTTAGACCTCATTATATCCAAAGCGTCCTTGAAGCTAGGAAAAAAAATTAAACTCATTCTCTCCTTCCCACAGCCCAAAACTCTAATACAGCTAAGGGGATTCCTAGGAGTTACAGGCTTTTGCCCCCTTTTGATACCCAGATATGGGGAATTATACAACCCCTCTATCAACTATAAGAGAGACCAAAATGCAGATACTCATATTTTATGCTGGGAACCTGATTTGCATGCCGCATTCCAGAAGCTTAAACAAGCACTTCTGAGTGCCCCGCCCTGAGCCTACCCACAGGTTACCATTTCAATTTGTATGTAAATGAGAAGCTAGGCATGGTTTTGGGAGTGCCCATACAAAATCTAGGATCTGCTAACAACCTATAGGGTATCTAAATGATTTAGACATTATAACAAAGGGATGGCCTGCTGGCCTTAGAGCTGTACATCTCTTATTGCCAGAGGCACTCAAGCTGACTTTAGGCAAAGATCTCATTGTATTGTATCTCACGATGTGGCAAGACTCTTTTCTTCTAAGGGAAGTCTCTGGCTGTCCAACAACTGACTTCTTAAATACGAGGCTCTACTTCTAGAAGGACCAGCCATTCAAATAAAGATATATTCTTCCTTAAATCCCACCACCTTCTTACCAGAACAGGAAAAAAAATTGAGAGTGATAAACATGACTGTGAACAGATAGTTCTTCATACATGTACAGCCAAAAAAGATTTATTAGACACCCTGCTTACTGACCCAGATTTAACCCTCTTCTGTGGTGGCAGCTCCTTCATAAAAGGTGGAAAAAAGGCAAGATATGCAGTGGTAACTTTACACCAGACTCTTTAAAAGTGCCTCACTTACACCTGGCACTAGTGCTCAGCTAGCAGAGCTCATGGCTCTGACCAGAGCCTTACATCTTAGCAAGGGACAAAAGGTCAATATTTATACTAATTCTAAGTAGGCTTTCCTAGTATTACATGCTCATACAGCCATATGGAGAAAAAATTACTTAATAGCCAATAGATCTATAAAATATAAGGAGATATATGATCTTTTATTACAGGTTGTCCTTCAAAATCAGATGACATTAGATGTTCTAACATCATCACAGGGGGTCACTTGTGCAATTGTAAAAACTGCTGTGTATACAATCTTGATTCTTCTGCTAATATCTCAGTAGCTATTCAAGATATTAGATAACAAATCAATGACGTCAGATTCTAAAATTCCTTGGACTTTATTCTTACAGGAATTAATTTTAGTTCCTATTGGTCAAAATCTTTGTTAACTATACTCATAACTGTCTTACTGATTTTACTCTTTGGCCCATACATGCTTAACCATTTCTTTGGCTTTTTTTCCTCCAAGCTGTGCACATACCCAAGATGAAAATGCCTGATGTCTATCAAGGGTCTCTAGACAGGATCTCTGTAGAAGTACCTCTGACTGCCATTCAAACACTGCGACCCTGTTCAGGCTGAAGCAGCTAGATCTGTCTTCTGCCCATTAACCCCTCACAGCAGTTTGGGTTACTTCTTCAAAGGGAGGATTGTTGCAGGCAGCTGAGTTAGTTAAAAATGTTATAGGCAGTGAGACAGGGCTAGGTCCTCAATGGAGCCAGTGCAGGCACCTGTCAACTACGCAGAGGGGGGACAGACCTCAAGACTCCGGCTGTGGGCCAGGCCTCAGGACAAAGGACCATACAAATGCACCCATATTCTGAGGATTGATACCCTAAATAGTTCCCATCCCCCTAGGAAAGAGTCACAGCTCCATAAGAATGCCTGCTTTTTTACATGACTCACTTGTCCATGTGTCCCTAATGTAACCAATTTTACCTGAACTATTGAACTTACTGGCTAACTATAGTTCTGTCCTACCTTATGCCCATCTGCCTTCCCAGTCTTCCTCCACCTTGAACTCATGGTTTTACTCTATAAAAGTCACTGGAACAGGCAGAGTCTTTGGCAACCTGCTCGGGATCCCTTCAGTTTCTCTTCAGATGGAAGCTTTCTTTCTCTCAATAAATATATTCTACTCTTCACCTCTGTTGTTCCTAAAATTCATGAGTGAGCCCCAGCTGTGTTTTAGAGCCAGAAGTGAGAGGACTTGCTGATGGGGTGAAGGAGAGGGTAGGTAAAGGAAGAAGCTAGAATATCCCTGTTTTTTGCCTCCAGCATTTGGGAGATGATGGTGCCAGTCTCTGTGAGGAAAGATGAGAGGTAAAGGATGTAGTCTTTCTTGGCAATGTGCAAGGTAAACAGCCCAGAGTCCATGCAGGACAGGTCAAGTGGGAGAGACCTCTGCGATGTCAAAGTGTAGGGATCACCTGGCAGTCTGCAGCCACAGCCTTGGGAGTTGTGTGAGGATGAATCCAAAACCATGGCATGATCAAGGTCACCTAGAGAGAATGTGAGTGAGACAGAAGTCTAGGTAGGTGTTTCAAAGTGGTGTCATCACACACACAAACCATTCTTATTGTGACAAGCTGAAGCTGTTTTTTCAAAGCCTTTGCATTTGGTTCCTCCCCTGGAAATGAGAGAACTGCTTCCTCACACGCCCACACTCCAAAGCACGCCTGTCACACAGGTGGCAGGAACTCAACAACGTAGTCTTAGAGAGCTCCGGAGCCTCCTCCGAGACAAGGCCTACTGAGGGACAGACAGCTGTTCTCCAACGAAAGCCACAAGCACCACGTTGAAGAGCCCCCTCCCTGAGGGGCCGCTGGCCCCCACCGGGTTACTGGGGCCTCCCCTGCGCCCTCTTCTGCCCCACCTTGGGAACAGTCCCTCTTGCCCGCAGCTTCTCAGGATGACCACCAGAGAGAGCCGCTCTTCCCTGCTGACCTGGCTGGCTCCTCTGGTGCTTTTCTCCTCTTCCTTGTGCGCCCTATTATTTACTTCCCCTCTCCTGAATGTCTTTGTAACCTAGATTCTCTCATACTGAGGACATGAGTTTTCTGAGCTTGTGGATTTCACCAACTGTTCAAAAATAAGGAAGCCAGTTGCAGTTGTGGAATGGATACTGTGATAGAGGGAAAGAAAGCTCTAAAAAAGAAGGTCCCAAATTAAACCTTAATTCCGCATTCAGAAACCAACCCATCATATCAAAATGGTCAAGAAGAAAAAAGTCATATGATCACAACCATTCACACTGAGAAGTATTTGGCAAAGTCTAACACTCATTCACAATTAGAATTCTTCAATACGTAGGTAGAGAGTCTAATTTCCACAGTTTGATTAATTATATTACTATTAACCTATAGGTAATCTCAAACTCCTTGGTGAGAAGTGATATTTTCCTCTTAGAGTCCAGAATACTCTGTCTTACCACTAGTTCAAAAACACAAGAAAAAGAAATAACACTCATACAGTTCAGGAAGGAAGAAGTAACACTATCTTTACTGATAGGTGACATGATTTTCTGTGCAGAAAACCCCCAAAATATCTACCAAAATTCTCCTTGAGTAAAAATAGCAAAGTTTCAGGGTAGAAGGTCAACACACAAAAGTCAGTTCCTCCTTATTTAATTTATCAGTTTAATGTATTCTCAGTTTTTTCACATGTGTGTTTAATTTATCAATTTAATGCATTCTCAGTTTTTTCACATGTGTGTTTTCTCCAGAGAAGCTGTGGACTCAATGAGAGTACAACATTCCAAAATCTTAAAATTAATTAATATAATTCAAAAATATGTATGGGAGAGTAAATGATCAATTGGTAACCTAGACTTTTCTAAGATCTATTTCCTAGATGTTATAAATAAATAATTAAGATTTTGTGGCTGTGGCAGGGATAAATTGACCAATGGGTGAGAATAAAGCATAGAAGCAGAACAGGCATGTGTAGAATTCTGCTATGTGACAGAGGTGGCATGCCATGTCTTTGGGCAAAGACAAGCCACGTTCAACACATGGAACTCAAAAAAATGGTTATCCATATGTTAAAATATAAAATTAGAATCTAGCTCCTGGTATATAAAAAGGATAAGTAAAGAATTTGCATATCAAAGCAAGTGCTTAAAATTTATTTTTTTATTTTGAAGAGAATAAAACCAAATATGACAAAACAAAAAGAGTCAGTCAAAACAAAAGGATAGACATAGAACATATCTATGGTTACCATAATGCCTCTTGTTATCATCAGAAGAATTGCCCATACCATTAAGTATAATAAAATTGAACAAAACAGTACAGAACAAAACCAACAGAAACAAAGCATTGAAGATATTATAGCACTTCAAAAGAAGATAATAGTCAAACCAGAATGGGTATCATAGTGAATCTTATTGACTTCAAAAGGTTGCCTATACCCTCAGACTTGATAGTATCAAACAAAACAGAATCAAATAAAATCAGTCAAAACAAAACAGTGAAAGTAATACAGGACTTCAAATCATGTTAATAGAAAATCAAAAATATTTACCACAATATATCCTGCTATCTTTGGAATAGCTGTTCATGCCATCAAATTTAATACAAGTAGACAAACTGGAACAGAATAAAACCAAACTAAGCAGAATGATGAAAACAATATGGGTTTCAAATCATGATAAAAGATTAACAATGGCTACTGCCTTCCCTTTATAGGCAGTTCCTCCCCATTCACTTTCACAGGGTGCATTGTACATTTTGTATCCCACTAACTCCTTTAGTTTTTAAAGTAGGGAGGCAACCCGCTATTCACCTAAGTGATTCTGAACCTTTTTACCCCTGAGCATGATCTCAAGTTGTATCCATTTACCTATAAGAGCCTCAAGGTTTTCTTTCTTTATAGCTGAGTAGTTTTGCGTTGTATAAAAGTGTCATGGCTTTCTAACCAATCTGCAGTTGATGGATGAGCTACCCCACTTTTTTCTGATTCCCTGACACATAGATCATTGTTTTCTCATCTTTGACTTTCAGTCTATAAACCCTCTTTTGGGTTAATTTTATTTATTATAGAGAGCATATTAATGGACCCTATCTCCTGATTCACTCTGCCTGTATTTCTTTTTTTGGTGATGGAGGCCATCCATATTAGTGATTATGGCCAACCTTCTCTGCCTCATCTCTGCCATGTTACTTTTCTGCCATAGGTTTTCTACTTTTCCCCTTCATTCCACTCTCTGCCCCATTCAGTGAGCCCCCTCTGCCACTGTTCCTGAAACCATGGTCTTTTTTCTCTCTCTCTAGAATGTCCTTCAGTATTTTTTGTAGGGTTAGTTTGATAGTTCCTCTATGTCATGGAAGCATCTTGTTTCTCCATTAATTTTGAGAGATAGTTTTTGCAAGGTACAACAATCTGGGTTGGAGGTTATTTTGTTTTGGGACTTGGAATACTTCACTCCAAGCTTTTCTTGATTTGATGGTTTATGTTGAGAAGTCTTTTGTGAATCTGATGGGTTTTTCTTTATAGGTGGCCTGTTTGTTTTCTCTGACACATTTTAATATTCTGTTCTTGTGTTGAATTTCTGGGATCTTGATTATTATATGTCTGGGTGTAGATCTATTTTGGTTATAACTGGCTGGAGGTCGGTATGTCTTATTTAGCTGAATATCATTTCTTTTTCCTATGCTCGGGAAGTTTTCTTTAATTATTTCTGTAAATAGCCTTTGTATTTCATTTGTGTTTACCCCTGCTTCTTCACTCATGTTTTTTATTCTTAAGTTATAGTTCCTCTTGTCATCTTCTAGCCTTTGTATTATAACTCCCTAGTTCTTTATTATTTTTAAGAGATGCTTCCTTTTGCAATCACACCTTGCAAACCTGTCTTCATGGTTTGATAGTCTATCTTTAGTTTCTTTCAATTAGTTTTGCCAGCTTTCAATGGAGTTTTTAACTTCCTGGTAATCTCTTTGAATCTGTTTCATGTATTCTAAATTTTTAAAATATTCTTCATCGAAGATTTCTCTTCTTTTTCTATACTCTTCCATTCTTCCATCTGTGTCTTCTTAAGAGGTGCTTAGCATTTCTTTTATTATTTTTCTTATATCTTCCTTTAGTTGTATTAGTATTTCTGCTTTAAGTTCTTTTATAATGTCACAAAGATAGTTCTTTATGTCAGATGCTGCTTCTTCAGAAACTGCAGGTGTGCAACCCCCGATCTCTTCTGTGTTTACCTCTCCTTGGCCAGTACTGTTTGGGTTAGAGGCTGGAGACTTCCTTTTGTTTCTTCCTCTTGTCATGTTTCTGGTTTCTTCCAGACAAATGGATAGTGGGAGTCCCTGGCACTTCCTGTATTGGTTATAATTACTCTGAAGCGTGCTGGCTAGGGTTTGCTGCCCTCCCCATCTGCTGGTGACCACCGGAGTACAAGCAGGGGCAGGGCAGGCTGGCCCTCCCTTCTGAGCTTGTCAACCACTGGGATTCTTCAGCACATTAATGTGTGCCATGCAGATGGGGTCTGTTAGGTATAGCTTCAGGGAAACCTCGTTCTTGGCTATTGGATTGTGCACAGGAGTGGGACTCAGTCCAAGCAATTCTCACCAATCTCCTCTGCCCTAGGAGTGGCTGAATAAAGCTGTCTGCAGTTGTGGTTCCCTGCCTTATCCTGCCCAACTCCAAAATGTCTCCTAGACATTCGCCCACTCCTGTGGGAGGATTAAGTTCCCCACACTCACTGTGAGCTAGTGCAAATCTCCAGTCCACTGCTCCCCTCTGTGACCGTGTCCTCCTATCAAGGCCCTTGGGCTTGCCAACCCCCAACTTCACTGTGACCAGGCATCTTTGGATTCCAGTGGCATTTCACACACAGCAGGATTGGCTTAGGTGAGAGAACATCTGGCTACAGTTTTCAGTCTATGTTTTTTTTTTCTTTCTTTCCTTCTTTCTTACTTCTCTTTTCTACTTTAGTTTCCTCCTGGGTCAAGAGGATCCACCTCCTTCCATCTTGTCTTCTCTAGGCTGCTATATTCCAGCATCTGAGCTGTTTCTCACAAAGAGTCTTTTTACTTTGCTGCTTATTGATTTGCCATCTTCCCAGCTTCCTCTCAAGATTAATTTTTAAATTCAAAATCTCCTTTTTGATGAGCTTTCTAGTCCTTGGAGGTTTTAGTCCATACTCAGTTGGATCCAAGGCAGTGTGGCATGGTGGGGTAGCCATTCATGGCTGATGCAAACAACAAAAGCCAAAGCTATGGTAGCCATTGTTAATTACCTATTACATTCCCTATTACCCTATTTTGAAGCCCTGTATTGTTTTGTTGGGTTGGGTTTTGTTCTTTCTTCTTTTCTTTGATTTTGTCATACTAATGACATGAGCAGTTCTTTCAAAGAAAGCAAGATATATTATTGTAGCCATTTTGGATTTACTATTGTCTTTCTTTGAAGTCCTTTATTGCATTCTTTTTTTGTTTTAATTGGTTCTAGACTGTTCTGTTTTGTCTGATTTTTACTATGTCTGAGGGTATCTGCAGCTATTTTGGGGACAGCAAGAGGCATATGGTAACTATTGTTGATTTTGTATTGCTTTGAACTCCCGTGTCACTTACACTGGTTTCTTTTCATTGTTTTGTTTTCCTTAGTTTTATCCTCTTTAAAAACAAAACAAAACAAAACAAAACAAAAACAACAAATCCTTCTCTGGATAAAATGGATAAATGGTAGCATATCCCTACCATGAAATACTATACTGAGAAGAGAACAACACTACAGTTCCATGTGATGTGGATGACTCTCGAAAGCATAATCTTGAACCAAGTAAGATAGTCTCACAATAGTATATATGATACAACTCACTTTTATAAAGTTTAAAACCAAATGAAGATGGTGATGAACTGCAGGGAGGATTGGAGACTGGCAGCAGTGTGAGGAGAACTGGTGATATTCTCCTCCTTGACCAGAGAGGTGGCAGCATGAGTGTGTTCAGTCTTTGAACATGCATGACTCTGAATTTGTGATTTTTCTGAATATATGATGCTATGATTTCAATTAGTATCTCACCAAAGTTCTGAATATTAAAGACTTGGCCCCCAAAATGATAGCATAGGGCTGATATAACCTTTAAAAGATAAAACTCAGGAGAAAGTCCTTAGGTCTTTGTCATTGTGCCTTTGAAAGGGAATGTGTAACCTCAGCCCCTTCCTTTTTCTTTCTTTTTTTTTTTTTTTTGAACATAGTAAAATACAACAGAACAAGACAGAGCAAAACTAATCGAGACATTGCAGAGAAATTGGTACCGAACTTCACAGTAGGATACCGGGATAGCAGTAATAGGTACCATAGTGTATCTCATTATCTTCACAATAGTTGTCCATTTAATCGTATAGCAAAATCAAACCAAAAACAGAACATTATAAAACCAATCAAAACAGAATATTGAATAGAGCAAAACAATTAATCAGAACAAAGTGAAACAGTGAAAACAATATTGGCCTTCAAAGAGAAGACAGAAGGGAATCCCCCATATTTGCTATATTGCATACAGTCATCCTCCTAAGAGATGCTCAGATCTCTGGCCCCCAGTTGCTAATGGGGGTGGAGAGAATGAGATGTTTGATTCTCAGCCCACGGCCCTGTAGGCTCACAGGAGATGCTGACTGGTTCTCTTCCTGGCTCGCCCACTGCAGACACTTACCAGGAAGGGAGATATGCTGCTTTCTTGCTCAGCGCCCTAAGCTCCAACCCCTCTTTATTTCTTTTGCTTTCTGGCCATGAGATGGGTGATTTTTCTCTGTTCCATGGTCACACCATGATATTCTACCTTGTCACAGTTCCAAAAGCAATGGACAGGGGATGAGGGGTGAGGAAGAGAGACACTAATGGAGTGAGTGGTAAATGTTAGGTTGACAGCTTGTACCTTGAAGTGGAACTCTTCTGTCTGGTTCTGACTCCTCAGGACCATTCTCTGCACATCTCTGACCTGTTCTTTGTGCCAGGAGCTACCTACAGCCACAGACCTCATTTCTTCAGGCAATGTGGACTGCACAGGTTGGAGCATGCACATCTTGGGCTCCTTCCTGCAGGGAGGATCACCTGAAGTTGCCTGTGCCCTGGGCCAAGGATAGCCCCTGGAAAGACTCTCTTTTGGGCCAGATGGCTGCTGGTTTACTTGGAATTCCATACCCAGGGAAAGACAGAACTTTGGTCATAGCCTTGGCTTATGGTAGTATTCTTAGTGGCTTTCTGTAGCCTGCACACATCTCAGGAAGCTGTCGATTTATTATGCTCTCCTCACGTTATCCTATGGGGACTTCTGGATACAAACCTTAGCCTAGAAGCAGAAGGATTTGGAGCAGGGGAAGGACATGGGTAGATGTTTTAGGCAGCTCACCATGGCTGTACATGGGGATGGATAGGTGTATTAGTGGGCTCTCTCACCACTGAGACACAATACCTAACACCACAAGTTAGAGAAGAGGTTTAATGTGCTCGTGGTTTCAGTCCAAGGTTAGCTGGCCCCCAGGCAGGCATTATGGAAGAAAAGCATAGTGGAACAAAGCTGCTTAGTTTATGGTGGTCAGGAAACAGGGTTAGAGAAGAGTGTCAGAGCAGAAGGAACAAGGATCAGATACAGACCCCAAAGCCATGCCCCCAGAATTCATTCAGGAACACACTGAAGTGCTCCATCCCAAAGCCCATCCATCAGAAACTCCTAACTGCCACACCCAAAGACAGAGACCTGGAGACAAAGCAGAGATGGGAGGCAGATGTTGGGCCTTTGGGTTACATGAACTTTACCATAGCCATAGAAGGAATTCTAGAATATATGTATATGTTGACCCAGGTTTTCGGTTTTAAATTTTTGATATTGTTTACAAAGTACTCACGAGAACCTTCCAAGCATTCCCACCATTTGTAAGATGACATCAGTGCTTCTCTGATTCACAAGAGTCTATCCTTCAACCCTGGCCTCATGACTCACTTTGATCAATGGACAAAGGCAGAAGTGATGGTGTGTCAAGTTATGTGACTTAGGACTTGAGTCCTTACAGGCTTGGCTCTCGTTTTGTTGGAATTCAGCCACCATTGAATGCTGAAAGGCCAGTCAAGACAGAGACAGGACCAGAATCCCCCATAAGCAAAGAGAGATCTTGTCCTCTCTAGAGGTCCCAGTCTTCACGGAACCACTGGCCAAATACAGCTGCTCAAGTAAGACCTGAGAAGATGCTGTCCCCTCAGAGAAGACTCAGAGTGGTGAGAAGTAGTCATCTTCTAAGCCAGTCAGCTTAGAAGAGGTGAAGACATAGCAGTAGATGACTACATGGACCATTACTCATTTACTTTGCTACCCTTGACTTTCCTTCAAAGCCTTGTCCATGGCCACTTCCATGAAAGCTCCCCTGGACAGAAAGTCATTGCTCCCTTCTTAGAACTCTGCTGTTCTTTCTTCCTGCTCCTCCTGGGACCCTTATAATGCATTGTTCAATGGTACAATACCAGGAGCCTCCATGACACTGGGCATCCATGTCCCACAACTCCTATTTTACATATACTGTGCAGCATTCCGTAAAGTACATGGAGTGAGTCTGGACCAGCTCACTACACTTTGAAGGAACATTGTAATATTTATCAGATGACAAAATTGAGGTAAAGGCAATGTGACTTGCTTAGGTCACTGAAAATAAGTGAAGGCAGGATCTGAACCCAAATCAATACTTCTCCAAATGCTCCTCTCCCATGTTGTAGGCACAATCTGTACCACAGTAGGGAGTGTTAGTGGTTTCTATCCTGGAGAAGTCCTCGAAGAGCCTCATGAATTCATAGATGAAGCTTTTGGGAGGTACTTGGATTGTGGGTCTTATAGGTGATTTGCTCTTAGGAGGTGGGGTCTGTGTGGAAGAGGAGGGTCCCTGGGGGTGTGGCCTGGATTTATGTCCTGGCTCTTCCTTTGACTCTCTTTACTTCCTGTGCACCATGGCAGGAATAGGCCCCCTGAGTCATGTCTCTGCCTTGCTTTTGGTGCTATCTAACTGTAGACTGAAACCTTTACAAAGTATTAGCCAAAATAAAGCTTTCCTCCTTGAAGCTGTGGGCATCAGGTATTTTGTCCCAGCAATGAAAAAAGTGATCAAGACAAAGGGAGGGTGAGGTAAGCAGCCAGCCTCCTCCTGCACCACTCACACATGTTCCTGACTCAGGAATCCAGAACTCTTCTCGTCAGAGCGTCATGCACCTCATCCACATCTCACACTCATTTCTCGTTCTCTGTGCTGGGCTAAATCTTGGGGTGATGTATCAGGAAGAAAAATATCAACATGAGCTCTTCAGGCCAATCTGATGCAGCCTCAGGAAGGTGAGTTGGGGTCACAGTGCCAGGCTGGAGGCCAGAGCTCAGTTCCTCCAGTCACCTTGTTGGGGTGGGTAAGAAAGAAGAGAACTAAAACTGAATCCTTTCATTCACTGAACTAACATTTACACAGCCTGCCAGTTGTGCCCAGATCTGGAGTTGGAGTCACCAAAGATGAGTAAGAGGTATCCTTGTGGAGCTCTCGGCTTGTGTGACGTCAGAAGTGAGACTCTGAGTTCACTTCAGTCAGTTGGGTAAACTGAGGTGAGGGAGAATGGTGTCTGACCAGAGTTATTGCTCAGAGGCCCCAGAAACAGCAAGGTGTGCAGGGTAAGTGCAGGACTTACTGGCAGCTCCCCCACTTTCCAGTCTGGGGAGGAAGGGACATTCAGGGTGCAGGATGAGGGGCATGAAGGGGAAAGGACTGGCTGGTGATTTCATCTGTGTTGTCACTGAGGGGTAAAAGAAGAAAAATGTCATTGCTGACTTTTTCTGCTTTTCTGCTTTTTATACTCTTAGAGTGATATGACAGCAGAGGATGGAGATCTCACAAATCATCCTTTTCCAGTCCTCTCTCATATTTCACCGGAGGAAATTTGTAGTCTCTTTCGGTGCAAGAGTGCAAATCAGAGCCGGCAAAGTCTGGTGTCCTCCTCCATGTTGACAGTTGTGGTTGGACTAGAAAGAGTCTGAGCTCCACTTCCTGGGCTCCTAAAAGCTGGCCCTGACCTTTGGGGTAACTGTCCCTTGGGCTGGAAGCACTCAGTAGAACTCCAAGTGTTGGTCAGCAGGAATGTTGAACCAGAGTTTATGGGCTTCAAAGAGGTTGCACAGCTCCTCCATGTAGTGCTGGTGTAACTGGTTCACCTCCTCTTCTGTAGGCTGCAGGGTCTTCTGCACCTCGATGGGCTTCCCCACTGCAAGGCACAAGGGTGGGCAGGGGACCAGATTGGAAACCTCAGGGGTTACATGAACCCTTAGAGCAGGCCATTC
>PVLA01018613.1:0-14100 GCA_004027455.1 Hydrochoerus hydrochaeris
CAAGAAGAGCTTGGAGCAAAATATTCCAAGCCCTGAAAGAAAATAACCTCCAGCCCAGATTGATGTACCCTGCAAAACTGTCACTAGAAATTAATGGAGAAACAAGATGCTTCCATGACAAAGAGGAACTGGGGGAATTTGTGACCACCAATCCAACCCTATAGAGAATACTGAAGGACATTCTAGAGAGAGAGAAAAACAATACCAGGATTTTACGAACAGTGGCAGAAAGGCCTCAATGAGTGAGGCAGGCAGTAGATTGAAGGAGAAAAGTAGACAAACAAAGGCAGAAAAATAGCACAGCAGAAATGAGGCAGAGAAGGATGGCTATAATCTCTAACATAGATGGCCTTGATACACTATATTGTTAATAGTGTACCAGAATTTAAAACCCATATTACTCACACCACTCTGTTTAGATGTATTATATTCTGTTCCAGTCATTCCACCAGTACTAGATTTGAGGACACAGAGAGTTATCCTGAAAATAGCAGGATATAGTACGGTAATCATCCTTAATTTCCTATTAACTTAATCTAAAGCTCTGTATAACCTACACTGTTTTACCATGACTGATAATAATCAATTCTGGTTTGTTAGATCACTGTTTTATATTGATAGATTTTGTTCAAAGCTGTTATGATTGATAGTATCAAGTCTGAGAGTATAGGCAACTACACTGAAGATGACAAGATTCACTAGAATATCCACTCTAGTTTGATTATTACCTGCCTTTGAAGTTTTATACTGCCTACAATGTCTTATTTTTACTAATATTGTTATGTACTGCTATATTCAATTATACAGCTATATTCAATTATGCCTGATGATATAGACAATTCTATTGAAGATAATAAGAGACAATACAGTAATCATTGTAGATCACCTTGTACTGTGGTTTTATATGACTTTTTGGTTTCATGTTTTTATAGGAATTTGTTTTGTTTTGTCTTGCTATGTTTTGTTTTTCCCTCTAATACAGAAAGGATAGAAATACATGTAGAGACTCATGCATGCATAGCTGTTTACAGTCTCACTGTTTGACTATCTACTTTGTATGCTTTAGTTTTGTAACTTGAACAACTATTTCTAGGTGGACAATATGTAATTTATCAACTAGTGATTTCTTATTGTTTATCTTTTTTTTGAAATTCTGTATTATCTCTACCCTTTGCATGTTTTTTTTTTCATCTTTAAATGAACAAAAAAGAATTTATATGTTGAAATTCTTAATTCTAATCTGGTGTTATTAGGAGGTAGGACCTTTGGGAGGCAATTAGGTGATAAGGCTGGGACCTTCATGGATTACATTAGTGCCATTAAGTATTAACATGAAAGAAATTTCTCTCTATGACATGTGAAGATGTTAGTAGAAGATGGCCAAAGGCCAGTGACAAACCAGGAAGAAGGCCCTCATCAGACACCAGATCTTCTAGCACCTTGATCTTAGTCTTCTCGGCCTCCAGAAAAGTGAGAGAAAAATATTCATTGAGTCAGTCCTTTTGTTTATGGTATTCTACAATAGCAACCCAAACCTGAGACAGACTTACCAATCAAGGAATGCTTTTTAATCATAAACTGAAAAATGCAAAATGTCTCTCATCCAAATCCAGGTTCTTATGACTAAAATTGTCTTGCCCTTAAGACATTACCTCCCCAAACTTTAAAAAAATACTTATGCAATTATATATTCGATTGAATCATGAAGAGTTTTAATTTTTAAACATAAAAGTTTTGTTAAGATTAGTAGTGCTCTAAACATTGGAAGCATTTAATTTTCAGGTTTTAACTATCAAACATAAAATGTACATCATCTAGTATGGTTTCCTTTGAACAACAGAGTCATAGGCATGGGAGAACCTGAGAGTTGTCACCCGAATCCTGTGGAGAACACAGACTAGACCAGGTCATGTTTTTAATTTGATAATGTGATAGAAGAAAATAAAACCTTTAGCTTGATGTTATCAAATGCATTAAGGTGTACTATCTAGTAGCTGTGTGGTTTTTGTACCTACCATAGGGCAAACCCAAACTATAGGACATAGGATTTTGAGGTTAGCAATATGCTGAGGAGTTAGCCAATCCAAACTGTGAAGCTTATCAGTATTGGGTCAGAGGAGTTCAGTTTTTAGACTTCTGTAAATTCTGTAGTCAACAGAGGTCTAATCTTAAGCTTATATACTCCTACTTAACATTTTCCAGTAATTTTAGGAAACCCTGTCTTACAAGATATGCTCAATATGGTGAAGAGACTACCCACACAATTTATGTAACAATCCTTATTTGACATTATATTGAAAGGTTCTTATCTTGATATCTTATTTAACATAGAATCATATGGTTCTTGAACTTCATGGCAAATCATGTTTTTTTTCTTAATTGCCTAACCTGAGTTTGCATAATATCCTTACATTCCCACCTCTGGCAAATAACTTTATACTTGTACAATCTCTTTATATTTGTGGAATGGTTATGTGACCAAAAAGATTTCATTAGATAGACAATACATTTTTCCAGCAGTTTTATAGATAGCCATACTGAAACCAAAACATGGAATAAATAATCCAAAAGTATGTCATATTATGGTTCTATAAATATGTATACTCACATTCTAAAGGAAGTGTCCTATTTTCTAAAAATATAATTTTATTAATGGCTCCAGAATCTTTATCTTTTAAGTTGTCCTGTTAACAGTTTTACCCATTGATCAGAGTTTTTAATTAAATTACAGACTTTATTTGGATTTTTTAAATCATTTCTCTAGTGTTTGTGTTTTATTCCAGGATTCAATTCAGGATCCCTTATTGCATTTAGCTTTCTCTCTTTAATTTCCTCCAATCTGTGAGTTTCTTAGTAGTCATCTTTTATGAGATTGACTTTGAAGAGTTCTACTTAAATATTTGATAGAATGCTCAAAAATATAAAAGAATGCTTTTTTATATTAAAAGAATTTACCAGTTGGAAATGATCTAGAACTTATTTTGTTAACTAGTCCAATATTCTAATTTAACTGGTATGTAAAGCTCCCCACATTGGATGACAGTGATTCAGGGTCAGGGGTATTACTCAGTTCTCTTAGCTTACACCTACAGGTTTTCCAAAGACACCATTAAAATATCTCTGTACAATGAACATCTTATCAGATGAGGCCCAGCAAACCCTGGGAATACTGTTTTGTGCTCTGGAGATGTATTCACATAGGATGTCATGTGAATGGTGGTTTCTGGTGTTATGTATTTGGGGTCATACTGATATGTCTATTTTAACTAAAGTAAAAATGGAATTGGCTTACTATGCAAGAAGCAGGGTAGAACAAAAATGGGAAGATCTTACAGGTTATTCAAATGTAATGTGATTAGCAAATGATCTTGGTCTTCTACTCAGACTTTGTTTTGACTTGGAGGGTATATATGAAGGGCCAAAATTTCTATCCTTTTTAGGAGTGGAATGATGTTAGACATGATTCCTTTCACTTAAAACTTTCTCATTTTAGCATATAATGCACATATTATTTGTAATGATCCTTTCCTTATGTTCAATAAATGAAACATCTAATATTTATCTGTTTAATATCTAATAAGTAAAAACACATTTTCTTCCTCTCCTCCATTACAAAGAAATGTACTGGAAGACTGACCAAAAGCAAATCAAAACAAACTCAAGACACCGTTTTTCACTAATCTTGAAGTTCATAACATGGCATTTTGTGTAATAGAACTTTTAGGATCTCTATTTTCTATATAGGTGAGGTTTCACTAGAGCAAACAAAAAGATATATATGCTAACAGAGGAAAAAAGGTTTGCAAAGTATATATCTGTCAATGGACTAGTATCTTGTATAAAAACTCACAAAAATCAACAGCAGAAAAAGTATACAATCTAATTAGAACATGAATAATGGATGACATTTTACCACAGAAGGTATGCATATAGCAAATAAGCACAACATGTACAACATCATTAGTCACTGGAGAAATGCAAATTCAAACCACTGTGTGGTAATACTATGTATCAATCAGAATGATTCAAATAAAAATTAATGCAATTGGTAAAAATGTAAAATGATATTATGTTAGCTTTCTGTCACTGTGACAAAACCCACAGATTACGTACTGAAACCTTTACAGAATGTGAGCTAAATAAACCTTTCCTCTTTCAACTTTGGGTATCAGGTATTTTGTTTCAGCAGTGAGAGAAGAGTAACCAAGACATATGGTTTGTGTCTAGATATTACCCCAAAGTTTCATGCTTTATGTAGTTAAGTTTCATTATATGTGGGGCTTTTGAATGTGGCTTGATGTAGTCTGTGATGCTGGGATTAAGGATGTTTGATTACTAAAGTAGTTCAATGATTGGTTTGGCACAGTTTGTACTGTGCATAATGGGAAGGCCCATTCTGGGTATGAGTGCTACCCTCCATAAAGTCATGTTGCCTGAATAGAATATAAGGAACAAAAGAAGTCTGCTATTGTTGCTTGTCTCTTGTAGCTTGCTGTGTTATGCCTTCTGCTTTCCATGAGCTATTTCTCTTCTGCAATACCCCTCTGTCATGTTACCTTGCTTTGGAGCCAGCCAACTAAAGCTTTCATCTTTTAACTTTGGGTGTCAGGCATTTTGTCTTAGCAACGAGAAAAATAAATAAGATACCCAGTCAGGGTATACCCTAATGACCTAACTTCCTGCCACTATGCTCAACATTCTAAAGTTTCCATTACCACCTGATAGTTGGGTATTTAGCCCTCAACACATGAGCCATCACGGGGTCAAAATCTCAATATAAGTATAAATGTGGAAAAATACTTTCACTGTTTCTTTAAGTAATCAAAAATGCAACTACCCTACCATTTCAGCAAGTACAATCTTGGGCATTTTTTCCCTAGAGAAATGAAAACTTATGTTCATACAACAGCCTGTACATGCATGTTTATAGCAATTTTATTGATTATAGCCCCAAACTGGACACAACTCAGATGCCTTTGATAAATGAAATGCCCTGTGGTACCTCCATGTGATGAAATACTATTCAGTAATGAAGGAAAATGATTAATATGCCCAGTAATTTAAATGAATCTCCAGAGTATTGTGCTGAGTGGAAAAGAAAGCTAATGAATGATTTTATTCTATATTATCCTTTAATAAGTATTCTTGACATGACAAAATTATAGAAATATAGGTAAAATGAGTGATTGCCAAATCTTAAGGTGAAAAGGATGTGGGCAGGGCTATAAAGGGCAATAGGAACAACCCATGTGATGATAGAAATGTTCTGTATCTTGACTATGTCACTATTAATTTCTTTGTTGAGATTCTGTATTTTAATTAAGTTATCAATGGAAGAAATTGGGTAAGTGGTACACAGGAGCTCAACTGTGTTATTCTTTTTTGCACAGTATTATTCTTACAACCTTATATAATTATTTATATAGTTACCTTAAAATAAAGAGTTTAGGTTAAAAAAAGATATATTCCAGAAATCAAGGAAAAGAAGGGGCCTACTTTTTATTGAAAGTACTTTTAGAATTTTCCAATAAACAGACATCATTAATATCATAAAATATTACCAAAAAAGAAAGGGAAGGAAATTGTAAAATACCTGTGAATATTAACTAAAAAATCTTTCAGACATAAAAAGTAGTTCTTTGAATTCTTTCAGTCATATTCCAGAAGGAAACATAAGTTATATAGCTGTCAAATAGAAGGAAAAATAGAAGGAGTGATGTATACTTGATACCAATATTTTCATATTCTGCAGTATAAAAGTTTAAATATTAAAAATGTCATATTTTTACTTTTTGTATATGGTGATTCCTGGCAAAAATACGTTTATAATTTTCTCAATATTATAAAAATGTGGTTGATACTTGAGAACTCATCTTTATAACCCATATTTTTTCTATGAAAAGGAGAATTTAAAGAAAATAACCATATTGATATTTTATATAGAAAATATGAGAATTATTAGAAGAATAGTATCAAACAACTATCATTCTGTTGGAATTTGTTTGCAAGTATTCTTTAAGTGAGTTTTTGTTGGAAGAATTTTGTAATAATTCTATCTGGTGGTGAAGTACCTGTGATAAATAATTTAAAAATTTGTTAAATTTCTATGCATAATATACATAAAATATAAAATACATAGAAATATGCAAATTAGAAGTATGTTTACTAGGGCATATATGAAAAAAGATTTTGATGAGGAGTATATCAGCTGCAAGAAAGTGAGAGATCACTAGGAGGCTATTACAAGAGGCTTTTTTTTTTTTTTTTACAGTTCCTTCTGGAATAGCCAGAGGGAGGGAAAGTAATGGGTGATATTTGTCCTTCAAAATATTAAATGCACTTTAAAGCTATAATGATTTAGTTATTATAACACTAAGATAAAAACAGGACAATGAATGGAACAGCAAACAAATTTCAGAAATGGCTGACTACATATAGGATCTTAGAATACTTTATGTGTGGTATTTCAGTTTTATAAAGGGAAAGCTTCTAAAAATATGTATGATTCCTAAGTATTATGCCAACAAATGTCAAAAAAAACAGCTCTCTAAAAAATGTATGCAAATATATATTCACAAATTTTACTGTTATAAAGGATGCATGCCACAAAATTTATAAATAAAAATATATAGTATTCTGTACTGTAAATAAATTAATTCCATATAATCAATTGATTCTCAAAGAATGCTTTACTGAATTGCTTTTTAACTTTTTAACAGTAGTTAGCATTTATCCATTATTTGACAAATGGACTTGCATTTCAGCCTGTTCTTTTCCCAGTAAGCTTATTGTCATTAACTTTTATATGTGGCTTATTTTTAGACTATTTCTCACCTTTGAATAAATTATTAATTAAACTGAAAACTCTCAGTTTAAATGAAGCTCTGATTTATAGCAGTTGGTGATTTACACAGTGTAAATACTCTACAATGACCAGTTTTAAGCTTTGAGCATAGTAATTAAATATGGAGTTGGATGAGATGCAGAATAGTACACCACTATGTAGTATTTCCACCTTCCAGCTACAGCGATCATAACTGACTTCAGCAGCATAGATGATAGTAAGATTTAGTAAAATAATTAGTCTATAATATGCTGTATTTATTACCTTTTCAAAACCTAATTTATTGAATTACACATTTATGTAATTTTAAAATGATGGCTATGTAGACATTCCAATTTTCTTTATGCTTTAATTTAACACATTTATTCAGAGCCTACTATGCACCAGGAACTCCTAATTGTATACATGTACTTGCATAAAAATGTATAAGGAAGATGGTTTAGCACACAATATTATTTATGATAACATACATTGTACATATGTAATATTATCTTATATAGACATTAAAAATATGTATATCAACAAGGAATGAGGTAAGTGATGGATTGTTGGGTCAGTGGTTATTGTGGTAGAAGAATATGTCCACTGTACATATAAAGAGTAAAACTTATTTAACCAGTATATGGAGTTTGATTTCAGTTCAAAAAATTGTATCTCTATACATGCATGTATAAAGAAAGTCTGAAAGGACCTTAATAGAGTCGAAGTCAGGTTTGACAAATTACCTGTGATAAATACTTACAAAAAAGTCTCTCCCAGATCCATCCTTGAGAACCTACTACTTCATATAAAGCCACATCCCCAGCCTTTTTTTTTTTTTTTAAATTTTAGGGAACAGAGTCTTGCTAAATTGTCCAATCTTGTCTCAGATTTTCAGTCCTCCCATGCTGGAATTACAGGCTTGAACTACTGTCCCTGACCTCTCCTTCCTTCTCTCTCTTCTTACTGCTCCCCTTTCCTTTTTGCAGCACTAGGTATTATACTCAGTGCCTCATTATATGCTAGGCATGTAGGGTCTACACCCAACAAGAAATATTTCTGTTGGCTCTTGGTTTCAGAAGGTTCAATTTATTGTGACTTGACCTATTGATTTTTTTTTTTTTTGGTACTGGAAATTGAACTCATGACCTTGCTCTTTGCCAGGCAGGAATTATACTGCTGAGCCATAACCCTAGCCCCCAGTATTGGGCCTGTGGGAAAAGTTAGTGGTGTGGCAAAGCTACTCATCTCGTGGTGCCTGGGAGCAAAATCAGAAAGAGAAGATGGTGCTGAGGTTCCAGTATTCCCTTCAGGGGCAACATCCCTACTAGCTAACTTCCTTCCATTAGGCTCCAGCTTCTAAGATTTCCACTACTACTTTCCATATTGATCACCTTTGCATTTGACCCTCGGGGAAAATTTAAGATATAAACTATTATACTGTCAAACCTTTTATTCTGAATGAATAGTAAAGATTTGCATGTTTTTTTCAGCTATGTGTCCTTCATTGGGGTATCACTCATTCTGACCCTTATTTTCCTTCTCTGAGAGGCAAGATAGATAAACTTCTGATCCATGTCTTTTATTTACTGGTGACTTTGAAACTGTTATTTAAATGTTTCGTTGTTTAGTTTATCTATCTGAAAAAATAGGGTGAATGGTAATTGTGGTAATTTACCAATCTTGCAAAGTTATTGTATTAAATGAGTTAAAATACCTGCATAGTATTTAATCATTTTGATTATTCTGTATTACCTAAAAAACAGGCTGCTAATGCTTATGATACTAAAATTATGTCCTAAAATTTTGCTATGGGATTCAATTAAGTAAAATAGCTGCTATCTAGGATGTATTAAACAAATACTAGTACATCTATATTGGAAGTTACATGAAAAATAGCTAAGTTTTTCTTTTATTTGTAGAGGATAGCCAGTATGATTTATATCACTCAGATCCAGAATATAGATACCAGAAGACTGAATGCAAGACTCTTGATGTTTTATTCAATGAAGAAGAAAAATTGTCACTCTATTACCTAGCATATTTTTTTCTATTTCAAGATCTAGTTTGTCATATTGAACAATACAAATATTTCTGTATGATTTCATTTCCAGAAATCTGCATGGGAGTATCTTAATTCTTTAAGATTCTGTTAACTCAAAACAGTTTTACTGCCTTACTTGATATTCTCAGTAAATGGAAGCAATACAATTTTTCTATTTTAAATAATTTAAAGTGCCTTATTTCCTGCTACCTATCCATCAGGATAATATTCTGTCTGCATGGCTATTGAATGCCAACATGCTTCTTGATCTTTTAATGCAGAATCATTAACTATGGGAGATCAGAGAATATATGTTATATATATATATATGATATATATACACCATATTATGTATATCTATATATGATATATATACACACCATATATATAAATATATATATATATATATTTATATATATGGTATACAGGATGTACAGGATATATATTTGATATTATTATAGAAAAAAGATAGCATAAGAATATATCAGTCTTTTCTCAGTTAAGAGATTAATGTGACATCTATAGTAGGTTTTGGATACAGGAACCCAGGGAGTAACGAAGTACTAACTTCTGTTATCATGAAAGGAAATTCAGGGGTCACCTGTTTTAAAACCAAGTTTAAGCTTTTCAACAATGGTATCTCTCGATTTCTTAAAAACTGATGCAGGAAGATTTAGTCACTTGTGGTATGTACATGTCATCAAGTTAGTTGACGGAAAGATGATGATTATAACAGGGTGGATATTTAAGACAGCATTAACATGTTACATGTCTTTGTGAAAACAAAAAGGTTTCAGTTAAGTCATAGAAGAGCAATTCATCTGTGTTCAAGAAAAATTCAGAAGACTGTAGAGGAGTGTGAGCTAATTACTAACCAAATAATGCTTGCTTCTCCTTGTCATAACCACACTTCATGAAAGAGAAGTTTATGTATTTTACTTTTTAGCTCCCAATTACTATTGTGACATGTAGATTAGCAAAGGACTGGTGTGAGAACCATTCAGATAGGTGGGCAGAAACTGGCTGTTCATGGTGCAAGTTGCAGTGGGCAAATTGAAGTTTATATTGGAGCACTGGAATATTATTGGGATGAGCAAGCCAGCATAAAGAAATGGGCCTAAGTATGTGTGATAGTCAGCAGCCTGGCTTCAGCTTGGCTATGTAACAGGGAGCAGAAGACAATGACACAAATGTTTATTTAAAATTTTTTTCACAAAGCAAATTATTGGTTTATCTTACCAAGCTTATAGTGGCTAGTTAGATGTTTATTTACTTAATAAACATAGGTCATGGGCTTTGCTCAACTTTTTTGTTTTTGCATCCTCAAACTTTTAAAACAAAAGTAAATAAATGTGTATTGATTATTTCATTTTCCTTTGCTCTTGAATTTCTGTAACATCTCTGATACCATACTCTTCAGGTAGTCTTCCCACTTCACTAGTTCCTCCTCTCCAACCTCTGTGTTCTATCTTCTGTTTCACTTCTTGCTTTTCTCAAAAATCCACTCTAACTTACACATCAGTGTTCCACACTCATGTTTTACAGGTTACAAACTCCACTCAGTGGCCCCTGCTAACCTATATCTAGTGAGCCCCAAAATTAGTTTGGTTTAAATTTCTCTCCTGAGCATCATAACTGTCTAATCTAAGTCTTAGATTCCTCAAGTGGAGAATATAAGACATAGAGTAGACACACAGGTATGATTATGAATTTAGTAACTCAAATTTAGTAAATCTATCATGATCCAACTGAATACAACTGAATACACTAAGCCCCCATATTCAAACATAAATGTCTGTCTGTCTGTATCCATTTTTCTTCTGAAGGAAGAGTCTAACATTTTCATTATTTTACAAGTTCCATGGCCCAAGAGAAATTGAGAACTGTTAAACATTCTTCATGAATAAAAGTCTTTCCTGTTAATTATGACCTCAGTTTTTGGGTTTGATACTTCTTTACTAACTTTAAAATGTTGGTAATTGTAAGATTTCTCATCAAAGTCTTATGTCCCTTGTGAGGATACTATAATTACTTGATTTACACATAAGGCAGCTTGTGCTGCTGTACTGTTATTGCTTATATATTTACATTAATTTCTGCTTTAAGGATTGACCTCCTTGTCATTTTGGTTAGGAATACTCTATTGAATTGAGTTGAACTGAGACAATGCCAGAAATACCAGATATAAAAACAGGGAAATATTTAAAGAGTGACAAAGTAGGCAGCTATATCAGAAAGGCAGAGAGAAATAGAGTGAGAAGTGAGAAAATGTTGTTATGGAGGGTTGGTAACCCTTGAATAAATAATTTGAGAGGAATTGTGGGAGGAAGATACTATACGGTGACTGAAAAAATGAAAGAGTAGACAATAAAGAAAGTGTAAAGAATTATAAGATACTAGCAAGAGCAGCAATGAAATTCCTTACTATAGAACTTGAATGGAGGGATGACTTGAAGGATATAGAGAAAAGGAATAGAGTTCTTATTGGGCAGGACACTTTCAAGGAGTTAATTAGTGGGAGCTATGGGGCCAGAAAACAGAGATGAACTTATATTTGATTCATTCTTCATTGACTGAATTGGGCGAGGTATGTTATTTCACATTTAGCCGAGCCAACTGGAAGTACAGTGGGGGAGGAATTGTAGGACAGTGTGTGTAGTTTACATCATGTCTGCAATTTGTTAGATGTTCTTTCTTAAGAAGTACAATATAATTTTTTTTAAATATGGGTAGCCTTAGTAATTTGTTTCTAACAAATGAAAAGCAGAGCAAATAACATAAATGTTGTTACAGTTTTTGTCAGCCTGCCTGTCTTTTGGGAACCAACTACCAAACTTTGAGAAAGCCTTAGCCACATGGCAAGATACATGACCCTTCAAGTAGGCAGAACTCCCAGATAAATCCAGCAGTAACTTGGCAGTCCTCTAGGACATCATGTGGGAAACAAATCTTGGTATCTTCGGTTGAATTACCCCCAGCTGATGCTACATGGAACAGATAGGAGTCTTCTAACTGAGCCATGCCCAAATTGCAGATTTCTGAGGAAAACAAATGGTTGTTGTTATAAGCTGTTAAATCTCAATGGGTAGTTTGCAGGAATAGAAATATATAATAGGGTTTTAGCAAATAAATCAACAGAGATACTTTATCAGTCTGTTCAAAAAGCAAGAACATTTGAATGACTAAGTGCAAATCTTGTGACTTAGAATAAATTACTTAACATTTGTGAGCATCATAGTTTCCTATCTTTAAAGTGAAAATGGTACAGATCTTGGGGGATTGTTGTGAGATTTGGGAAATAGTTCATATAAAGCCAATGACAATAACATGGTAGTCCTTTGGGTAATTATCTTTTTTTATTATTATGGAAGCTTCTTGGGATTTAGTGTCAGTGTGTTTTTCTTCTGGTTTTATTGCAAACTAACTGTGTGGATTAGGGCAACTTATGTAACTTCTCTGAATTATGCATGTTTTGTGTAAATGAAGGATAAAGCTACCTTATAGAGAAGTTATATATTAGAAACAGTGTATATAAGACACAGTACAGTAACTAGAACATGGTAGGCACTAAATAAATAGTATTTATAATAATTATAAATATAATAATTAGCATTATAACCCCAAACTTATTATGGCTGCTACCAGGAGTAAGAAAATTCTGAGCCATGCATTGAAGTTTTTGAGGGAATTAGAAAAGATTCTAGGCATTAATAGAAAATAAGAGTGAAGCTTCAGAAAAGATATTAATATATCAATTTCAAAGAAGAAACATTTGGGAGAAGACAAGATGGCTGATCAGTGAGCAACAAAATACAAAGCCTCCTGGGAGAAACAACTCATATGCCAGAATAAAACACTCTGGAGAGATCCAGACAGAGGGAGATGGATCCTCTTGACACAGGAAGAAGTTAAAATGTAAAAAAGCTCATCAAATACTTCAGAACTACAACTGAAACAGCTAAAAATTATGGGACACAGTGTTTTCACGATGAACCGACATGTTTGCACCAGCTTGAATCTGCACCAGCAGGCAGAACCGCCCAAACTCATTCCCACTGCCACTCACAGGAAGCACAGCAGCACTAAAGTTGGGGGTTGGTGAGCCCAACAGAGAATGGAGCTGGTGAAGGGACCTTCATTAATCCATGGTCAGTGCTGGGAATGAGACACCCCCACCCACGGGAAGGGTGCAACCAAATGGATGACATGTTGGAATCAGGCAGGAGGAGCCTGAACTGGGAGCAACAGTGACTTCAGTTGGTTGCTCCCTCTCCAGAGCAGATTCGTGGGATTTGCTTGGACTGGGCCACACCCCTGGCCAGGACCCAGTGAGCTGTCCCAAATTGATTCCCTGCACCTAGCACACACTAATTGGGTGAAGGCACTTGAAGTTTGTCTGGCCAGGTGGGGAGGGGCAGGCATATGCAGCTGTTGCTTATACCTCAGTGACAAGAGCAGGCAGGAGAGGGTGTAGTTCCCTCGACAGCGAGCTTCGGAGGAACCGTGGCCAACAGGGAAGGGGGCTGGGGCCTGAACCATAATCTGTGTGGAGGAAGCCAGGGCCATGATAGGAGAGAGAAGCAGGAGGAGGCCCCCAACCCAGAACCCTGAGAACACTGATCCAGGAGAAGGAAAAATAAAAGAGACTGAGGGCGGCAAACACACAACATCAGACATGGCTTCAGTGGACATTAAAAGATATCTTTGGGACCTTGTAGATGAGCTCAAAACTGAAATATTAAATCAGGTAAAGCAGGATATTAGTAGAATAATAAAAGAAATGCTCTCAGGGAGCATTTCTCAGGGTGATACAGGTATAAGAAGGGAGGAACACAAAAAAAGGAGAGAAACATTCGATAAAGAATATACAGAAAATATAGAATACATGAAGCAGATTCAAAGAGACTACCAGGAAATTAAGAACTCCATTGAAAGCTGGCAAAATGCCTTAAAAGAAACTAAGGATAGACTATCAAAACTTGAAGACAAGTTGGTAGTGTGTGATGATGAAAGGAAAGATCTCTTAAAAATAACAAGGAAACAGGCAGTAACAATACAAAGGCTAGAAGATGACAAGAGAATCTACAATTCAAGAATAAGAAATGTGAATGAAGAAGCAGGAATACATACAGGTGAATTACAAAGGCTATTCACAGAAATAATTAAGGAAAACTTCCCAAGCATGGGAAAAGAAAATGACATTCGGTTATGTGAGGCATACAGAACTCCAGCC
>PVLA01018614.1:0-14104 GCA_004027455.1 Hydrochoerus hydrochaeris
CCCTCAACCTCAGAATTTGCCAGCCCGTGGGGGAGAGACTAGAGGCCCTATGAAGCTGGTCAAAGGATAGAACAGGGCCCAGGAGCATCTTGACCTACCATGAGAAACCTGGATTGAGCAGCCACCATGTGCCAACGGGCACCAGGTGCAGCCCACCGTCCACCTTCCCACCAGCTCTCACGTTCTCTTCTCCTCCCCCCAGCTGTCACTGCCCACTGTCTCAGGAACTTCTGCCGCAGATCCAAAACCTTCCCCTTTCTTGTGATTTCCACTAGCAGCTTTTATGGTGTTTTTTTTTTTTTTTTTTTTTCCTGCTAAGTGCCAGGGAAAACATCTGAGAGAAATTTGCCATGGTGGGTCAGGCGTATAGCTCAGCAGCACTTTGCCTGCCTGGCAAGTGAGAGGTCATGAATTCGATTCCTAGGAAAGAAAAGAGAAGAGAAGAGAAGAGAAGAGAAGAGAAGAGAAGAGAAGAGAAGAGAAGAGAAGAGAAGAGAAGAGAAATTTACCATGGTAGGAAGTTCCAGAAGATCGCACAGAGCTCCTCTTGCCCTTGTCCCCATCTTCTCTGTAGACTAAGTAGGGTCAGGTCCACTTTGCCTCTGACCTCATGTCAGACAGTCATGGAACCCATGAATCCCTGGGACCTGCCCCTGTCAGAGTGAGCTGGCTTGGATGCTGGCCCAGCTGACTCAGGGAAGTCTGCTGCAAGGTGAGCGCTTCCCCGGTTATTTCCACAACCTGCCTTCTGGTCCTCTCTCTGGCCTCCTGAATCCTCCAGACGAGAGACCCTTCCCTGTGTGGCCCCTAGGCACTGGCTTGATAGAAAGCCTCCTTTCACTCTCCTTAAGGATCTGCTGTCCTGGAACTAGAGACCAGAAAGCTCCAGAAGCAGACCTATGTGTGGGGTTACAGCTGTGTACTACAACTTAGTCCACGGTACAGACATGTCAGGTGGACATGCAAAGTACTTTGTTCTTATAATAGTGCCTGTGTTGTTTGGCATATATGTATGGGTACATGGGCAGGAGAAATTTCTAGAAGTAAAACTGCTGGGTCACCCTTGCCATGTTGATAATTACCATCAAGTTGCCATTTATAGAGTTGCTGCCCCACCCCTGTACTGGAGATCAAATCCAGAATCTTCCCACTGAGCTACATCCTTAGCCCCTTTTTTTGTATTTTTAATTTTAAGACAGGGTCTGGCTAAGTTGCTAAGTTGTGCAGGCCAGGCCTGAACTTGCAATCCTCCTGCCTCAGCATCCCAAAGTGCTGGGGTTACAGGTCTGCGCCACCACACCCAGCTGAGTTGTATCAATTACCATCTCCACATGCACATATGTTTACAGAAGCTGTTTGTTAGCAAATATTCTCCAAGAGCTTTCTAGGCACCAGGTACTACACCCACCGTCATGAAGCTTCCCCTCTTTTGGAGGGAGACAGACAGCAGGCAAACAGGTAGACAGTGTGTTGGGGAAACATGAAGGTGAACAGGTCTGCACAGCCTGCTCAGGGCAGGCCTCTCTGATGAGCTGTGCTCAGGCAGGGCTCTGCACAGGGTAAAGTGAGGTCTGCAGCTGTGGAGTGGCTGAGAATTCTGGGGACAAGAGCACAGAGGCCAAGTCAGAAATGTGGTACATGCTACACCGTGGAGGAACTCTGCAAACATTAAGTGAATACAGCTAATCACAAAATATCACGTACTGTCTTAATCCCTTCTGCGGATTCCTCAGTGTAGGACATGTCCAACATAGGCAAATCCACAGAGACAGGGTTCTTCCTGTCCTTGAGTGTTACCAAGGGCTGGAGTGAACCGAGAATGGGGAACAGCTACTAGGATGGTATGGATTTCTTTTAAAGGTGATGAAAATGTTCTGGAATTCAGTGGTGGTAATGGTTGCCTGACTCTGAATATCCTAAAACCCAACTGAATTATGCCCTTTAAAAAGGTGAAGTTTATGTTATGATATGTCAGGTTTATGAATTATATCTCAATTTAGAAAGAAATAGAATGTTCCAGGCAGGTAAAAGAAACCCTGGATAGAAGTGTGGCCAGGCCAAGCATTGAGTAGGCTGGCCATGGCCCCAGTTAGGAAGCACTGTGGTCTCTAGATAAATTCAAAAACTCATGGGCTTGGTTTTGAAAGATTGCAGTATTGGACTAGTGGAGAAGAATGTTTGCATATTGGACATCCTCCCATGCCAGGCCCATGGGTGCTGGCTCAGTGGCTAAGCTTCATCACACACAGGATCACCAAGTGGACGTCCTTAAGCTCATTGCATTCAGCACACCTGCCACCACCTTCAGACACCCCCCCAGCAACCTTTCTCTACATGAGCTTCTCCTTTGCGTTGTTCTGACCCAACCAGGACTCAGTACTGTACACTGTCCTCCAGCTGCCCAAAAACAGCAGAAAACCCACCACTTCCAGGTGCACTTTCCATTCTGCCTTCCAATCTGCATGGGCTCTCGCTCCAGCCTGTCCCTCAGAGGTGTCTGTCACAAAACAAACATGAGGACTGGGTCTGGAGTGACCAGGGCAGGACAGCTTGGACATGCTAATTGATTCCCTCTCTGCATCTTTCTTCACAGCTCCTACAGTCTCAGGATGTGAAGGAAGATGCTGTCCTTTGCTGCTCTATGGAGGTAAGCAGTGCGGCTCAGGTGTCCCTCACACCTCACAGTTGTGGGGCATGAGATCCCTAGAGCATCCACAGATCCAGGGGAAATGTTTGTTGAATGAGGCTGGCAGGGTGGGGAGGGCCTCTTGAGTGGACATGGACTGCTGCGCCCAGAGTCACCCACCCTAAACCAGATAAGTACTGATGATGACAGCCACCGTAGAAAGTGCTACCTCTATCCCCAAGGTGTGGCCGCTGTTCACTGACATCCTTCCTCTGGGACCTTCTGTTACAGCCTAGCCCTGGAGCATATCTTTGCACTCTGCAAACAGCTCAGAGTCACTCAGAGTGGAGTACAGGGAAGTGGGGCATCCAGCTTAGGGCCTCAGCCTGCCAGCACTGAGTGTGCCATATTGGTGGCTCAGCCCAAGCTGCAAAGGAGGAGCTCAGAGAACAGAAGTGCCAGAAACCTAGACCAAAGCCTTGGGTCTGTGAGATGGTCACTTATTTCATTTGTTGGACTCCAGCCATACAATGTGGTGTCGAGGAGATGAGGGCTGGAGGAGGAGAAGGCTTGGTCCCTGCCCTCAGGCTGCTTCCAGGCTGGTTAGGGTCAGGTCCCACACACATGCTGGTGGAGAACTATGTGGAGTGTGTCAGTACAGAGCACACATGCTGGCAAGGTCAGGAGACAGAGGTCAGGGTGGGCCCAGAAGGTCAAGGAAGACTTTGTGAAGAAGGCAGATTTGATAGTCGGGAAGGAAGACAACAATAGAGACTGAGGGAGCTGCTGGCCAGTAGTTCACTGGCCCAGAAAAATTGGAGCTTCTTTCAAGGAGTGTTTCAAAATTATGAGGTCTTTCAAGATCATCCAGCTGGCTTCTGCCCCAGTTCATATTTCTCTCTTTCCTTCATCACAAGCAAGGGCAGCGGTTGGTTTGGGGGCTGGAGAGAAGGGGAGAAATAGAAGACTTCATCTCTGCTCTCAGATAATACAGGCACATGCAGGTAACAATGACAAAGCTCATTGCCAGAGACCTCCCAGCAAGGGGAAATTAACACAGAGCCACCTGATCACCCAAGGGAGCAGATCATTGGGGCCGCTTGTGGATGTGAGTGTAGTCAGGGAAGGCTCCCTGTAAGGGGAGGCTCATGGGTGAAATGGACAAAGGATATGTTCCTGATGAGGGCTCCTTGGGGCCTGGGCAGCAGATAATATTCTGACTCCTCCCATTCCTGCTGGTGGGCAGTTATTCAATGTAGGACTACACAAGTGATTTTCCCACCTGGGCCTTCATGTCACTAGCACAGTCCAGCTGTTTCTTGCCCATACCCCCAGCCCATCTAATGAAGGTGGTCAGATAATATGGTGGCGCCCAAATCTTGTCCTAATCAAGCCCCCACTTCTCTGCCTACAGCTACAGAGCACAGGGCGACTTCTGGAAGAGCAGCTGCCCGAGATGATGACTGAGCTTCTAGCCAGTGCTCGAGATAAGATGCTGTGCCCCTCAGAGTCTATGCTGACCCGGTCACTGCTCCTGGAGGTCATCGAGCTCCACGCCAACAGCTGGAACCCTCTGACACCCCCTATCACGCAGTACTACAACAGAACCATCCAGAAACTGACAGCCTGACAGCCAGGGGGCCTGGCGAGCAGCCCGTGGGCAGCTGGGGCCCTGGTGCGCAGAGCCAGATGGACAGGCGGGAGGACAGGGGTGGCCTGGTGGGAGAAAGAAATGGGTAGGAAGGCAGGCAGAGTCAGTGGCCAGTCTAGAGCCAGCCGGAAAAGGGATCACATCCCTAAGAAGAACACCCCGCCCTCTGCATAAACACCCCCACCCTAGCCTGAGCATGTGGCAGCTCCCACCAACAAGGGAAGCATGTTTCTTTTCCATGGTGGCCCTGGCCTGTGACCTCCCTCATTCCCACTCCTCTTTGCCCCCTGCCATCCAACCATCCACCTCAAGCAGAGATCTCATCTCTGCCACTCTTCGGAGGCCCCTGCCCCGCCCCCAGTCTGAACATCAGCCTCCCACACAGAGGCACTGCTTGGGTCAGAAAGGATCTCAGAAGGCTGAAAAAGTGGGTCGAGACGGGCTCCCATTGTTCCCTGCGTGCTGTCAGCCGCAGTCACCAACTGGCAGCAGGCAACATGTAGCAGATGTCCGGGAGGACAAAGGCAGGCACGGTCCCCACCAGCCGCCAGTAATTGACGGCCTTTGTCAGCCACAGTGGAGCTAGGGAGAGGAGCTTTTCTCTAACCTTCACACCCCACCCTCCCAACCTCAGTTCCTCCAGCCTTGGGCCCCCAGCCCAGGCCTAGGAGGCTGGCAGCCGGGAGGGGAGCTGGAGCTTACAACTCAGCTTGCACCCTTTTCTTTTATTGTGTTTTATTTTTCAAAAGTTGGATGCTTTGAAGTCTCTTCTCTCAATGAAAATATCCTCCATGTGATCACACAGTCAGCCCTGCGAGGACCCTCTGATTAATAGGAGATCAAACCCGGCCCGCTGGAAGGATTCTAGCCATAGACAGCTTGCCAGTAGCCAATTAGGGTAATTGGAAACTTCTGCCCCGGTGGGGGTCCCCTGCTGGAATCCTGTGTTCCTCCCTGCCTGGTCTGCAGCACCTCTGCTCTCCAGCTTCTGTCTCTCAAAGGCCATGGTACTGAGGTTGCTGAACTGCATTAGACCTGGTCCTGGCCATGGAGATCTTGTGGCAAACAGGGCCCAGAACAAGGCTGGCAAACTAAAACCAAAACGAAAGTCTTGTCCCAAGTGCCTAGTGGAGAGAAAGGTGGAGCGGGAGTTGCCTGGCTCCCCAGGATTTATCTAAGTCATGGGCTATATCGCTGCCCAAGCCTAGGCAGGATCCAGAAGCCCTTCCAGCCATTGGGAAAGGCAGAAATCATTGAGTCCTAAGAAGGACAGTCAGGTAGGCTTTTCAGGCTGGAAATAAGGCTGGGGTTTCTTGGGCTGCCTGGGGAGAACCCCTTTCTGTGATGGCCAGAGAGGAAGGTGCGGTCAAGCTCTGGGATGCTGGCATCAAGTGCCCACACAGTCCCTGTCTGGGGTGTGGAACCCATACTTTGATGAGCCCCAGAAAATGCCATCGGAACCCAGCAGCTTCCTGATTTGCTCCTTCACTGAGGTTGGTCATGCCCTAGATCACACTGGAAACCTCTTATGGCCTCCTGATCCAAATCAGACTGGCCGGGAGCTGAAGGGTGGGGAAAGTTTATGTTGATCGTTCCTGAGTCTAGGAGGAAGGTCCCCATTCCGCCTGGCTTTCCACCCCTAAAACTGGCCTTCCAGCCCTAGGGTGGGAGCCTATACCAGTCCTCCCAAAAAAGCCTACTTGGGATAAGGTTTGGGAGGGTACAGTTTCCCTTTAAATAGGTCAATGTCCTCTGCCAAGAGACTCACACTACCCCTGGCAGACCCCGGGCCCCTGCCTTCTTCCCCCCCCCACTCCTCCCTCCCAGGCTTTCTCAAGCTGCTTCTTACTGCTTTCTCTCCTACACCAGCCCTTTGGCCTAGCCTAGAGCCTGGGGACACCAGAAACCCCACGGGAGGGCTTGAAGGAAGAGTCAGGCTGATGTTGGGATCTCAGAGAGGGCACTGGGGAAATCATGCTCTCGTGGAGTCAGGTAGCCCTGGCCAGGCAGCTGCTCCCTGCAGCCTCAGAGGGCCACACCTGTGCTGGAAGGGCCCCTCTTCCCTCAGGTGGGGTGTGAGTGTGTGTGTGTGTGTGTGTGTGTGTGTGTGTGTGTGTGTGTGTGTATCAGCAAAGAACAAAGCAGGGTCGCCGGAAGACAGAGGTCTGAGAGTTGGTTCTCCCTAAACCCCTCACTTGGTTCACAGGCAGGCTCCATAAAGGGGGCTCCCAAATCCTGAGTAGAGGGGCTGGTGTCCCCTGCGAAAGTAAGAGACAGAGGACACTGTGGGCACCAAGGGTCACATGTGCCTCCCTCCCGATGTCCTGTCGGTTGGGGGTCTTGCCTCAGGTCCAGCCCCTCTTTGGCCATGAGGACTAGTGTGAAGATGTGAGGTATAAATATGTATTATATATAAATATATTTTTAATTATGTGTTGTGTCACGGTGGCTCCAGACGTACAGTTTGCCTAATTTGTTCCACTGCTTGAAAGCACTTCCTGGCCCATCTGAATAACACTTTTGGCTGTTTTTCTAAATGCAGGTTGCTGCTACTTTTTCAGACATGGAAGGAAAACATTAGGAAAAAAAATTTTTTTAAAAGAAACAGCAAAGCCTAAAATTTAAGAGTCTGGGGCAGCTTCCCATGGCAGACCCTCAGACAGGAACTGGGGGCAGAAGTGGGTGCTCCAGAGATCCCTGCCCCTTCCCCATGCCAGAGCCCCCTCTGCTCTGAAAGAAAGGCCAGCTGAATGTTGTACCCCTGCTCGGTGGTGGGCGTTGGAGCATGGAAGGCACACTGCAGCCATCTCATGTGGATCCTTCTTGTCCCCTCTGCCTGTTGAGATGAGTTAGTCACTTTTTTCCTCTCAGGCAGCCCACTTGTCCTGCCCCCCTAGGTCTGGTGGCTTTGCTGAGCCCTGGTGCCGCAGTTCCAGAAGGATTCCTAGGGTCTCTTGGATGAGGATGGGAGCGCCATTGTCCTCCATGGGGACAGTGTACCCCTAAACTCTTTGTCTGTTTGTCTTTTCTTAACCAGTCTGTAAACCTTTATAGTTTGGGGATCGTCCTGTCCATCTGTGTAAATGTAAATGTTGACCCAGTCGGTATTTATTCTAATTTTTATTTTATTTTATTTTCTCTGAGGGGTGGGATTGTGGGAACTGTACCACTGATCATGCCCTGGGCAGCTGCAGAGGCCCAGGCCCGGATGGCTTGGCTGCCAGGAGGAGCAGCCCCCTGGGGCTACCCCAGACAGCCGCCTCCAGGAAGCCCAGTCGCAGGCCATTATCTGGCATCAGAAGCCGCTGGTGTTCCTTGTCCCGCAGACGCTCAGGCCTGCTGTGGCATGGTGTCCCTCAGCTGCCAGACACTCGATCTGCTAGGAGACGTCTGGCTGGGCCTTGAAGATGCAGTTCAGAGAGAAGACGACTCTCCTCTGCTCAGGACGCTTGCATGGAAGGGCCGGCCACCTCACCCGAGCCAGCTGGGAGCCGGACAGCAGGACCTACCTCCCTGGAGCAGGGGTCTGGGGCTTCCCACCAAAGCTGCAGCGGAATCCTGTTCACGCCGACACCTTCCCCCCATTGGTATGTCCTGCTTTCCAGCTGAACCCAAACTCCAAGTGGGTTTAAAAAAAAATAAACAATACCAAAAACCAAAAATGCTCTGAATCTGTGTCCTTTGTGTGTTCAACAAAGAAACTTTCCCAAAAGCTTTGTGCCTTACTCAGCTAGAGCTGGCAGGGCCTCCAAGGAGCCCTTTCCAGGCGGTGAGCTAATGAGAAGAGTCCCCACAGTGTGGCCGCCCTGGGGAACAAGGGCAGGATCTGGGGCCTGGTGACAGTTATAAAGTTATAAAGGTCCAGGAAAATGTGGGTGAAAGAGACTTCTGCCCTCAAAGCTGGGCACTGTGGCCTATCCAAGGTGCTAGAGTTTCTTAGAGAAAATGGCTTTCATAGTACAGTTTGAGTTTGCTGCATATTTAACTTCTCCACCGCCACCACCTACCCCTTCCCAGGAGATGTCCCTGTGGCAATGGGCAGTGACTCATTTGAAGAAGGCTGAGACTTGGGCCTCATAGCTTCCAAAAGTTCATAGCAAAAGGCTCTCTAGTCCCGGTTGATCAAATGGGTCTTTCATCAAAGAATGCCAAAAGGGCTCAGCGATTTATTTTCCTGTGATGACATGTCGCTCGTTGTACACAGTCTCCCATGGCAAGGCAGTAGGGATGCTGCCACCTGGTAACAGAATCCCACTGGGATTCTTTCTGGCTAGAACTTGCCCGGTCTTTCAGCTACTCAGGTGGTGGCTAGTGTCCCCCCTTCGTCCTCTCCTGTCCAGGCTGCTGAGATTCAGCTGTTGACTGTTACTGAATCTCACCCCTCTGTGACACAGCCTGGAGAGAGCACAAAGCATACAGATTGGGTAGAAGAAAATAAAATTTTAATTAAACAGTTGAGATATTTGTCAAGCCATTTTTTTTCAATAAAATGCAAAAGAGTAGCAGCAGAAATTGGAGGTCAAAAAGAAAAGTGTTTGAAGGTAAGGTAGAAGGTGCAAAGAGTAAGTCCTAGCAACAGTTCACTTAAAGGGAGAGACTGTTCTGAATGACTTAGTCCTACTTCCAAAGGTTATATGCTCCTATGAAACCTGTCATCCAAAGGTTCAATGCTGCATTTCACCACCATCTCTGCTAATGTGTATTCTCTGTCATTTTGAGAGTTACATTTGCCCTGGCTCTATAGGAAAGCAGAAGTGGGAAATTTTATTTTGGACAAATAAGCTAGATCATATGCACACACATACATCACAAGAGTTGAAGGGCCTTTAAAGTACCACAGCAAAAATGGTGGACAAGGAATGGAGCAGTAGAAAGCAAAGGAGAGGCCACACCTTAGTGTTAATGATATTATTTCCTCAGTTCCCCCTATGGCATCAGAGTGTCCCATAGACTGTCTCAGTTGGTCCAGTGAAGCAGTCAGACAATATGTTCTGTGTTTAATAAGTTTTCTGCAGTGCTGGAGGTAGAAACCTAGGCAAGTGCTCCACCACTGAGCTATACCCAGCCCAGACTGATTTTGATTCCCATTTTACAGATGAACCAAAAGCCACACAGTGTGAAAGCCAGAGCCCAGTGTGATAGCCACCTAGTCCTTCTGTCCCCACCTCTAGTCAATCACACCAGAAGTCAAACAAGCAGCCCACTTACCTGCCAAGATAGCCCAGGCAGGCTACACAGGCTTCTCTCTGTACCCATGGGAACCAGGGCCATGAAGAAATAGCTATCAAGAGAGGTGGGCAGAGAAAGATGGTGCAGTTTGGTGCTGTTGTGTAAAAAGACCCATCATAATATGTGCCATTGTCCTTATGGATTTCAGTTCCCTCTGGGCCAGTGGTTCTCACATGGGTGGACACTTCAGGATAATGCTTCAAAGCTCGGGGCCAGATTTGCACTTGCTCAGAAACCTGATCAAGCTACAAGCTCAAACAAGACACACGTACACCAAAAATGTGCAAATTCTGGCCTTAGGCAGGCATCTTCTCCTGGTGGGTGCATGCCGTACTTTGGATGGAATGCAAGAGAAAAGATGGTTGAGATCCACCACCCACTTCTCCAGGAACATAGTGCAGTGATGACCATGAGAACTGTCACAAATCTTGTGGACTCACGTCTAGGAGCAGCAGGCCATGTGACTGCATTCTTCAACTTGAGGTCTTGGGTTTGCCCTCTACATCGAAATGGGATCAGTTAGCACATTTGCAGTGGGGTGAGGGCTCACAGTAAACTGCCTGAGTGTGGCATAGACTATGGACCTAGGGCTGCATTCTGATTTTCATGGGTCCTATGCACTTTTGCTATCATAGGTCCTTTCCTCTAAAAAAATTAGATTTTATAACTGTTTTAATAAAGACAAACATTAATATTATTTATTAACATCTTCTGCAAGTAGGAGTTTTTTAGGTTTTGTCATTGTTTTGTCTTGTTGGGGTTTTTCATACAGGGACTGGCTATGTAGCCCAGGCTGGCCTCAAATTCACAGAAGCCTTCCTGCCTTAGCCTCCTGAATGCTGGGATTACAGGTGTGCACGACAACTGGTTTAAATTCTGATTTTAGACACTTTTTTTTGTGTACCAAGACTCAAACTCACAACATTGTGCTTGTCATAGCAGATACTTATGCTGCTGAGCTATATCCTCAGCCCTTAAATTCTGATTTTAAGAGAAACATTTTGGCTGGGTATGATGGTGCATACCCATAGTCCTAGCACTCAGGAGGATCACCATGAGGCAGGAGGATCACCATGAGTTCAAGGGCAGCCTGGACTATATAGTGAATTCAAGCCCAGCTAAGCTACTTAGTGAAAGCTTGCTTCAAAAACAAAAACAAAAGAAAACATTTTGTGGGCCTCTAAAAGTATTAAGTGTCTTAGTCTGTTCGGACTGCTATAACAAAGTGTCATCAACAGGTTAGCTTACAAATAAAAGGAATTTATTTTTCCCAGTCCTAGTGGCTGGAAGTCAAAAATGAGGGTAGCAGCACAGTCTAGTTCTAATGAGGACCTTCCAAGGTTGCAACCAGTTGCCTTCTCACTATGTCCTTATATGGCAGAAATTGAGAGTTCCCTGGGGTCCTTTTTATAAGGGCACTAACTCCAATCATGAGGGCTCCATCCTCATAACTTTCCAATGGCTTTACATCCAAATACTATCATATTAGGCGTTAGAATTCCAGCATATTAATTGGGGGTTTGGGACACAATCATTCAGTCCATAGCAGCACGTATGTACTATGCCTAACAAGAAGAGTCAGGCTCAGCGGTTACCTGGACAAGGAACCCCATGCTCCCCTGTTGCCCCTCTGGGCTCAGGAGGTGAGGGTGGTCAAAATGGCAGCTGCCACCACAGGCTCCTAAAGAGGCAGCTGGCCGACTCCAGAAGCCAGTGCTCCAGCGGCCTCTACTCTAACCCTTGCGCCGGCCCGGAGTGCAGGGCCCGTAATCATGCTTCTCCTGCCTAGGAGACTGTGCTGTCTCTCCTCATAGCTCTTCTCTGTGTTGTCTGCTCCTTTGCAGGAAGGATACGTAATTATTCTTTCCCTTTCACAGTTAGAGAAACTGAGGCCTAAAAAGTCAGAGTAAATGGTGCTTTGTAGATTTCATATATTTGATCTTATTTGATACAACATCCCTGCCAGGTGACAGATACTTTTAACCTCATTTTAAAGACAGAGAAACAGACTTTGAGAGGCAAAGTGACGAACCCTTATCATGTGATCAGTAGCCAGAAAGACCAGGCCTTGAACAACTGCTTTCTTAGTCCTGAGATAGGACAAGTCTGTGTGTGTGGACCCAGCTGAGGATCTACACACCTGGTCTCCTCTACCCAAAGCCACTTGCCCCATGCCCTCACCCAGTCCCTGGTACGCAACTTGTACCTCCTTCTGGCCCACCACGTAGGGTACCCGGTGTCCCCAGACTCTAGTGGGTCTCTTTCCCCACCTGTTGCCCTAGTCACGGAGTCCTGAGCACTCATAGCCCTGTTTCCTGTACTTCACACGGGCATCCAGGCCGTGGGTGTGCTTAGCCCTGGGTGACAGATGAGGTCTCAGAATATGGCCAGCTGACCTAAAGCAGAGATGTTTGCAAGTGTGATCCTCTTGGCTATCATCACCTGAGTACCATCACCCGTCCAAGTACTTAAGAAAAAAGAAATCTCACTTGTGCTGAAGGTTCCAGGAAAATAAGCAAAGGTAAAGATCCTGAAGCACCTTAATGTTGTTGGTTTGCAAGGGAGCTGAGAACCCAAGAGCACAACCCAGACACACTGGTGGCCTGGCCCAATTTCTGGTCCCCTGATGCAGACCCCTGCCCATGGCATCCCCTGTGCTGCAGAGACAACAGCATCTGGCACAGGTCCTCAGTTGTGCCCATGTAGGTCTTGCTCGACCTCACTTCTCAGCCCCACCAAGCTTCTAGAACAAGCCAGGTGGAACCCAGTGCCAAGGCTTCATGAGGAAAACCATGCTGCAGTGCTGAAAACAAACTTGCTCAATTGCATTCCCCCAAATAACAAAAGTTACACTAAAGCTATTGATGGTCCAATGGTAAAAACACTTGTACACAAACACAGTTCCTTACTAGTCTGCATGTTCTGAAGCTTTTTTTTTTTTTTTTTTTTTTGGTGGCTGAAGGGAGTGAGCCAATGGTGACAAGTACTACCGTAAATGTGACACCCACAGAATTACAACTCATAACACACGCGTGTCAGCCCCAGTAATCACCAATGTGACTTACTGTCACTTGGGAGAATTGTCAAAACTTTTCAGTTAAGTGAAACCTTGTGCCAAGGGGTTTGGGAAGACCATCCTTCTGGGATGAATTGAAAGGCCTCCCTTAGAATCCAGTCTCCTCTTCAGGCACTGAGGTCCCCTCCTAGGAACAGGCTCCGCTCAGTGGAAACCAGGGTCCTGGAGCTCCTCACATGAGGAGCCCAATTCAGCACCTCCAGCTCCTGGGGTAGAACAGAGGCTCAGGGCAGGGTCCTGGAACTCCTGATGATCTAAAATAAGGTACAGGTCACAAAGGTATCTCAAAGGTGAATGAAGGGCCTAGAATTTAGTTCAGCAGTACAGAGCTTGCCTGGGAAATGCAAGGTCCTAAATTTGATTCCTGGTACGGAAAAAAAAAAGTGAATGAAAAGGGTAAGAGGGAGGCCAAGTGCCCCACCCCCGGCCACCCCTAAGCATCTCAATGCCTTTCCCACTGATGGCACGCCAGGCCTTGGCTCAGCCTAAGGAAAAGGAGACAGTGGGAACTGAGGAGGGTGAGGAGGGACAGGAAGCATGAAACACCCTCCAGGGAGGAAAGGCGTCGGGTCTGTGCTGAGAAACTATTCCCCTGTCCCTCTGCATGAGTGACAAACAAGCTTAAAATCTCTAGGTCTGCGGCACAGCATTCAGCAGATAGGCTGCAGTTAGGCTCTGACTCACATGAGGCCTGCCTCTGCTGTGAGAAGGGGAACAGCCCCGCAGGCAGTGAGTCACAGCCTGAGAGGTACAGCCTGTGTTCCTCAATGCCACCTCTTCCAGGAAGTTCTCCCTGAGTGACACCCAAATCAGGGTTACAGCTCCTCCCATCTCAGGGTTACAGATCCCAGTGATTCTCTTGTCACTGCCCTGTTCACTGTATATGGCCCTTGGTGTGTAGGTGACAAATAACCACTGACTGTGAGCTGGACTTTGTTCCCCCTGAACCTCTGACAACAAGCCCAGGGGAAGGGTGTAGTCCAAGCCTTAAGTGACAGAGGGGTCTGAGATGGGAAGAGCTGATGGGCCCTGAGCCAGGTCCTGGAGGTGGGGGACAGAGAGGTGGGAGACTTGGAGGGACCCACATGGGCATTCCCATGGGCAGGATTGGGGTATCCTTAGGGACCTATGGTCTTACAAGCCAAAGAGGCCTGCAGGCAGGTGGGATGCTTTGCGGTCGGGGTGCCAGGGCCCTAGCCAGGGCAGTCAGCACCTTTGTGTGCACCAGGAGGAGGTACCTTTCTTCTGTCCGGAGCACTCAGCCTTGTGAGCTGCCCAGGACCTCACACCCCACCACACTTGTGCAGGACACAACCTGTGCACCATGCTTGGGAGTCGCTGGTGTGTCTGTATGTGTTTGTGTGGCATATACGTGACCGTGCTGGTGTGAGTGCAGTGTGATGTGACTGTGTTGTGCACCCATGGGATGCGGGTGGTACCTAAAGATTGCTTTGTGCAATCATGTGAGATGTGCATGCACACACGTTTGTGTGGTATGTGTGTGTGTGTGTGTGTGTGTGTG